>RJWM01019133.1:0-39553 GCA_004363535.1 Dasyprocta punctata | reverse complement strand
CTGTCTAAGTTTAGATAAGAGAAAATTGGTGTATATAAACTGCTATCCAAGAGAATGATGATCAATATAATGACACATAAACCAGTTTACCTAATTTGTAAAGAAGAAAGAAAAAATCTATAGTGAGATAATGGGAAATATGAGAGTCTAACACTATTGTCGTTCTTTATGGTCACTAGGAAGAACCTAACAAAAAAAAAAGTGAAACATAACTTTTGGTCCTGAGAACTTATTTGCATAGGTGTTCTCATGGCTGAGAAGTATTTTGATTAACTCAAGGCTGAGAGCCCTTCCAGATAAATCAGAGCTTTCCTTAAGATGTTATTTTTTTTCTCAGAAGTAAAGCACTCTATTTTGTACAAACACAAAAAAAGTCTAAGAACTCTTTAGTGTATGAGCAGCCTATATTGTTTTCTTCTCTGAAATAATCAAACCAATTTACTCAGGTTGGCTGTAGGTCTCTTTTCTCTTTTTCCACAGAATACTGTGCATTCCTGGGATAAAGAATTTAAACTGCATTACAATTTTTTTTCTTCTGTCCTCCCTAAGGAATTGTACTGCTTGAGTATGGAGAAAATCGTTTTCAGTTCCATTCTTTTAGCCACACATAGAAAGTGTCTAGTAAGTAGTTAGAAAGTGGACGGGTAGATGATTGGCATTGTGTAGTTTCAGTATCTTCTAGCTCCTGTTTTATAACATGAAGAATTTAATGACTTTAAGCCTGTGTGTTTGGAATAATAATTAAAATGTGGTATTTTAATTTTCCTGTGGTATTTGGAGTAGAATTGGAAACATGAGTACTAATTCATTTTTTCTGCCTACCGTGTTTTCCTGAAAATAAGACCTAACTGGAATGACCTAACCAGACCCAGCCCTAGCAGGTCATTCGCATGGTGATGGCCAGCATTCTGCACAAGGTTGTGTCTCGCTGTTCTCTGGCTCTGATACCCTACAGTGGCAGGCAAGGAAAGGATGGGCTGGTCGGGGTTAGCATTGTCTTTCCCAGGTAGATCTTATTTTCAGGAAAATGTAGCATAGATCAGTAAAGCTTTACAATACGTAAGTAGAAAAATTTGTAAGTCCAGATATAAACACATAATTTGTAGTTTTATCCTCTAGGGAGTATCTAAAAGTGGTGGCAGCTCCATAGAGCTGTGTGCAATACCTAGCACTCAGATCTTAGCATCTAAATCCTGGAACGTGCCTGATACCTAGAATAGAGCAGAGAGCACAAATGAGCCAAAAATGTCTTGCTCTTCCAGACAGTACTCAGAGAATAGTGCGGAAATGTTCAAAGGACACAGCTGGGTTCTGGGGTAACGAACGTCACAGCAAGTCACAGTAGTGAATTATAATCAATAGAATAACCCATTCAGATGTTAATAAAAGTAAGTGGAGAGATGAGAAAGGTTTTCCTTAAAATCAAATGATAACTAATATTTAAAAAATACTGAGTTTAGAAAGTCATAACCTGGCAGTGAGCACATTTTCATGCAAACAAATAAATTGTTAGGGGTAAGAATCATCCATCAGTATGAAAAATAGTAGATGAAAGATTGAGAAATGGTATTTATATAGCCTCAAAGTATGTAAGGTACATCACAAAGACAAAAAATTATAACTTTACAGTAGAGAAACCTGGCAAGACAGCATTTAACTAAGAGATCAGGGTTAATGTGACTAATAATTGGACAAATAGACCTCATACACATTCTGAAAAGGGCACAGATTATGAAGTTTCTGCTGAAAGTGCATAACCTGAGTCTAATCATGGAAACTCAGACAAATTCAAATTGAGAGATTTGTACAAATGCCCTATTTTCTTCAGGAGATGATAAGGTCATGAAGGAACAAAGGCCAAGAAACTGCTCCAGAGTAAAGGAGATTAAAGAAACATGACACCTAAATGCAATAACAATCCCATATTGGACCCTGAGCCAGGAATTTTATTTTTTTCTTTTGCTATAGAGGACATTTTGACACAAGTGGGAAAATGTGAATAAGGTCTAGAGATGGGATTATGTCATTTTAATTTTTTGATCTTGATATTTGTGCTGTGGTTACATAAGAATATTCTGTGTTTTAGCAATACAAGTATTTAAGTAAAAACGGGCATTGAAAAGGTAACAGTTCATTTAGGAAACAAAAATGTATGTGTATATTTGCTTATTCACATACATATAGAAAGAAAAAGAATACAAAATGTGGCATGAATTAAATGCTAATTACTCTGATTTGATTAGTGCAAGCTATATGTGTTTTGAACTATCACATTGTATCTCATTAATGGGTACAATTAACATTAACCGATTTTCTATGCTATTTTTCAGGGGTTTTGTTTGTTTGTTTGTTTGTTTTGTACCCATAATCAAACTCAGAACCTCCTGCTTGCCAGGCAGGCATTGTGCCACTGAGCTATATCCCCAGCCCGTTTTTCACTTATTTTACTAGCAAGTACTTAACATTGTGCTGAATACAAAATTAGTGTGATAATAAAGTTATTCTTTATCAATCTTAGAAGTCACTAAAAAAAAGAAAATGTGGTAAATTGTTAAAATGTGGGAAATCTAGGGAAAGAATATACAGATATTTATATACTTCGGTTTTTCAACAAATCTGTAATTATTTTTTTAAAAAGTTTTTTAAATGATGGTTCTTTAAAATGCTCTATGTGAGCTGGGCGTGGTGGCGCACGCCTTTAATCCCAGCACTCGGGAGGCTGAGGTAGGTGGAGCGTTGTGAGTTCAAGGCCGGCTTGGGCTACAACGCGAGCACAAGGCCGGCCCAAGCTACACAGTGAGACCCTGCCTCAAAAAACCAGGGCTGGGAGTTTGGGTAAGCGGCTTATGCGCCTGTCAGGCAGGCGTGAGGTTGTGAGTTCAATCCCTAGTGCCGCAAAAAAATAAATAAATAAATAAATAAATAAATAAATAAAAATAAAATGCTCTATGTGGAAATCAGCCTCTCCCTGAGTGAAAGAACTTATTTGTTGAAAAATAGGCTGACCAAGGCGGGTGTGGTGGGGCACACCTTTAATCCCAGCACTCTGGAGGTGGAGGTAGGTGGAGCATTGTGAGTTCGAGGCCGACTTGGGCTACAACTTGAGCAAGGCCGGCCTGAACTACATAGTGCCACCCTGCTTCAAAAATAAATAAATAAATAAATAAATAAATAAATAAATAAATAAATATTAAAAAAAGATAAAAATAGGGCTGGGAGTTTGGCTCAGTGGCTTAAGTGTCTGCCTGGCAGGCATGAGGTTGTGAGTTTGGTTCCCAGTACTGAAAAAAAAAAAAGTCTGACCAGTCAGGCATGGATGCTCACACCTGTAACCCCAGCACTCGGGAGGCTGAAACAGGAAGATCCCTGTGACTCTGAGGCCAGCCTGGGCTGTGAAGTGAGTTCAAGGCCATCCTGAATTGCATAGTGAAACCCTGTCTCAAAAAAAAAGACAAAAAAGAAAAAGAAAAGTAGTCTGACCTCTTCAGTGAAGTGTTCTATTGTTTCTTGATTTTGTTTTTGTTTTTGTTTTTGTTTTGAGACTATGCCATCCAGGCTAGCTTTGAGCTCACAGAGATCCTCCTGCTTCAGTCTCCCAACTACCAGGATTACCTGTATGCACCACCATGCCTAGCTGTCTTCAGTGAAGTTCTATGACCCAGTAAACAAAACTTGAACTTGCAGTTTTACTGACTAACCAAGCAGAATGAGGTTCTGACAAATCTAAGAAAGTTTCTTTCTACCACCCTTGACTTTATCTAGGTCAACATTTCATATGAATTTTACATAAAATAAAGTTGTCTTTAATCAGGAAAATTTGACAAATGTTAAATTTTTTCTCCTTCAGAATATCCAATTTATATTATGAATCTGAAAGCTATGACTGTTCCTTTGTTTTATGTAAATGTTTAATCACATATCTTTCTTTCACAGGAGCACATGAAGAATGCAAGTTTAGGTACACAAATGTCTGAAAATCCTACAAGATTTGGGATCAGTTTCCAAACCTTTATTAGATTAAGCGAACGTGTGTAAGAAGACAAAGAGACACATGTCATTCTGATTCATAACTCTCCTCTGTGTATAGTTAACAAGCCCACCATGCTCTTTGAGTATAATAGACTTGGAGGATTTATGATATTCTGTAGAGAACCTAAGACTACAAGGTCAAATGATTTTGTATATAAATCAAAAAGATCTTGGGGAATAGTTCAGTAGTACCATGCATGCTTGGCATATAAGAGGCCATGGATTGAATCCCCAGCACCTAATAATAACAATAATAAGAAACAGAAAGCAATCTTTATTATACCAATGCAATTAGAGTGTTTGGCCCCAGTCATGGTCCAGCAACAACTATTGTCACAGCTTCCTTATCTTTTTTAAAACATAATAACCAAATGACAAATTCTAAACTTTATATTTTCAAAAGAAAAATGGCATTTCAGAGTTAAAGCATTTTTACAAGGCTTTTAAAAGAATCTAATACACAAGAGAGAAAGAAGAGAGCAAAGACCATGCTCGCATTAGCATGTCTAGATAACACATCTCAAGCACTGTATATCCATAATCGTGTTCACTTTTAACACAAGGATACAAAGTTCAAGCCTGTGGTTGCTGACTCCCCACCATAGTCTTATTTTAGGTTTGCCGTGTTCTTCTGTATTTTTGTCCTTGTAGTGCTAGGTACTATACAGATATTTCCAACTGAACATCAGATTGCACCCTACAATTTTTACATTTTCCCTTTCTAGTCCTAAAATTGCATGAATTTAAGTCTTCAGGCTCTCTTCACTAAGGGCAGTAACTTGTAATCAAGAGTCAGCTCTTACCATCTCTAAAGAACTAATTGTCATATGTTCAGAAACTTTGAGAAACAGTTAAACTGTTGGTAGCTCAAAAACAGCCCATTATGAGAGTATTTACACCACAGCAGTAGGAAAACACTACAAATCAAGGCTTTAAAAAACATATAGAAAACAAAATAGGGAGTTAGTTTACTAGTGCACCACCAATAACAAGTACAATAATGTTCCACAGACCAGAACCAAGCACACGAAATCTATCACAGAACGTTCTACCATATTTTAAGGTAGATTATTATAGTACTAATTGAATTAGACCAGATTTGTAAATTGTTCTCAGAAATCATTAAGTCTACATAAAGTTACTCAGTGTGTCAAATGTGCATCTCCTGTATGATTTTATTGGTATTACTTTACTGCCTTCCTAACTGTCACCAGTTCCTTTACTGCTTCTCAAATCAATAGGCTAGAGCAGCCAGGCCTCTTCCTACATGATAGATTCAAAGATTATGCTTGTATAACTGAAATAATGTAGAATGCACTACTAGTCCAATTATTTAACCATAAAAAAACTAATTTAGCTCACTGCATCATTGATCCATTTAATTGTACAGCGGCTTCCTATTGATAACAGGAAATGTCCCTGACCTGACCGTGCTGAAAATGAAACTGGCTGGTTTTCCACAAACATAAATTTCAGTAAAGATTATACATTATACATAGGGACTGAAAATCATAGCCAGAGTTTATGAGATTTTTCTTGGTCTTGTTGACATATTTACCTTGCACCTGACCTGATTTCTCTTATGCTTTTTGAAATTCATTTGTCATTAAATGTTAGCCTCTGTTTATGTTCATGATTGGATATTTTATTTCACATAGATATTGTGATAAAATTTAAGCCATCTATTCATTCTGTTCTTGAGGACCATTAGACAGTCTGCGAGCATTATGGAGGCTGCTGCTGATCTCCAAGTGCTACTTTCAGTCATGTTCCTGGTCTCTTGGTTGAGACAGATGCTATTTAGGACATCTATGTGATACAATTGTAACACACATCTGATGGGTAACTGCTCTATTTTCGAACACAGTGTCAGGTGCTGAGGGAACCAAATGTGAAAAAGGCATAATCCCTTCCTGCAAGAGCTCACAGTCCACTGGGAAAGATACGTATGCCTAAGTAAAACGTTGCGATGGTAGGTTTCATAATAGATAAACAGTGTGTTATTGAAGCTGAGTGAGGAAGTAATTCTAACTTCAAGGAAACGAAGAATTCATAGAGCTGGTCCTTGACAGATGAGTAAGATTCTACTAGCAAAGAAAAGGAAAGAGCCAGTCCAGGCAGAGAGCATAGTAAAAGTCATGAGGTGGAGAGCGGCATCATGGGATCAGGTGGCACAGAGGTATTAGAAGAACTCTGGGAGAACAAAGACAAAAGGGAGGGTTTTGAAGGGCAGGTTAAGGAGACAAGCAGAGAAGTGGGTATAAGATGATAAAATAGAAAATAGAGCTATTTACAGTTGAACTGTTGAGGAATGAATGTTGAGTTTAGTCTTATAGAACTTTTTCAGATGGAAAAAGAGAAGCATCAAGAAGATATTTCTGCTGTGAGAAAAGGTACAATGCTAGTAATAATTATAACTATCATCCCCATGTGGGCCAGGAATTGTGTTACACACTTCATCCCTCGTATCACATTTTAGTTTTCAGCTGAGGGGGGTGTTATTCCCACTTCCAGGTAAGAAACCAAGATCTAGAGAAGCTATATGACATGCTAGTTACACACTATAGTGGTCCTGGGATATGAGCCTGGCATGTCTGACCCATGATGTATTATGAAGCCAATACTAAGGCAAGTTGGTTATAGTATAAGACGTTTTAAAATTATAATTATCCTTTATTTATTATTTTTGAGAAACTTTATAGGTGTATTAAATTGTCACAGTAGCTTGAAGAAAAAATCAAGCCATCGATGAAGTTAGAATCCTCACCTCTCTTGGCCTTACTTCTAAACATTACTGCTTTGAGGATCAAGCCTGCAATATATGAGTGTTCTGGAGGCACTCCATTTTTGAACCATAACATTACATAGTGCACAAAGGAACAGGACTTTGGATCAGGAAGGAGACCTTACTTGATTTGAGCATTATTGAACTTGAAGTATGTTGGAAACACACGTGTGGATACACTCAAATAACTGCAAATACCTTCCATCAAGAGTTGGTATGAGATATCTTGTAATGAGAGACAATAGGAACACTTTATCAGAAACTAACATGGAATATGAAAAGGTGAACCAACTTTCCTTGTCCTTAGATGATGCCAACAGAGCAAAGAGCATGGCTGTCCAGGGATTTCATGATTTTGTTCAGTTCAGAATCAGAAAGTAGCAGTGCTAGAGGTTCAACCCAGGGATCAGAGCAAAGTTAGTAAAATAAATGTTAAACTTCAGATGATACAAATCACAGAAAATTAAAGATATAATGTTTCCATATCTTATGTACACAAATAGGAAGTATGTAGGGATTTGGGGTGGAATTCCACCCCATTCTACAAAGTCCATGATACCAGAAAATATTGATGGCTCTCTGAAGCCATTTAGTCACCCATGAGATTTACAAAAGAGGCTGCTGACCCAGAAGTGCTATCTGCAGTCATGTTTCTGACCTTTTGGTTTAAGCAGATGCTGTTTTGTCCTAATCTCGCTTGGATTCTGGAGGGGACTGGAGTGACTGGTCTCAACACACACCAGCTGGTCATGAATGGTTAAGCCCCACCTACTTGTGTGTATAGTTGGGTAGCTGAGAATTTGCAGCGGTTAACACTGTTCTACAACTTAGGACAGAAAAACTAGATCCTCTACCTGGAAACTTTACCTCATGCTTGAGGTGGGTAAGATCCTTCAGAAGTAGTGAGAAAGCTGGACACAGTGGTGCATGCCACACTCAAGAGGCTGAGGCAGGAGGATTGCTGCAAGTTAGAAACCAACCTCCCTGGGCTACATAGTGAGTTCAGAGCCACCTTGAACTACATAGTGAGACCCTGACTCAAAAAAAGAAAGAAAAAGTAGTGAGAAAATGACTAAGAATTAGAAATGCTTACCCTTGAGAACTGGTCAGAGAAAGGAAACTAACATAAATCCATCCGCTAAGTAAAGGCAAGTCAGAAGAAAGTAGCTTCTAATGTCTCCTTTCCCTTCTCTCTTGATTTCCTGTGTACTAAATTTATTTTTAGTTTTGATTTGTAATTGCAGAAAACCTTCAAAAACAAAATCCCTTACTGTAAAGTGAAGGTAATGATACCTAGCTCATGAGAAAGCGATGAGGATTAAATGGGATAATGTGCGTAGCTGCATCTATTAGTTGCTCGATGCAAGTTCATTCTCACCACCTTCAACACAGCTGCCTACCCTCCCCCTTCTGTAGGTTACACACCTTGGTTTATTAGTCCTTTGATCTTATCATCAAAACAGAAACAGATTTGATTAAACTGGGTGTGGGTGATTTCTACATACAGTGAGAGAAAAGAAAAGAATCAAGCCTTTGGTTTTCAAATCAGCTTTTACAGTGTATTGAAGAGGTGCTCTTTGGCTCTGTCCTTTTATGGGTGAGAAAATTGAGGTAATCAACTGTAGAAGTGGCCTCTCCAAAAATTGATAGTTGTAGTCGGCACTCTGCCTGACATTTTCTTTCCTGTTGCTTAGCATTTCGGAGATTTTAGGGAGTTACAAGAAGCAAGCCAATGAATCATTCCTTACTACCTTTTCAGCTCTGGAGCCACGGAGTTACCCAGAATCACCTTCTATGAAGGCTGTCGTTACAGTTATTTTGTTTCAGCACTGCCGTTTTACAAGTGCAAAGGTGATAATCATTTGCCTATTATCTTTCCTTCCCCCCTTATTAGAAGTAAATAGTGTTTGTGATTACAGGGATAGCCATTAGTTTCACTCCATGGGCCCACCTTTCTTTTAATATGGCTCATATATTTTATCTTAGAAACTCACATAGTCTTCCAAGCAGAGTTCCCTTTTACACATTAGCTCCCTTATGGCTGGGAGACCCATCAGGCTCCTAAGATCATCCAAAGGCAATGGGACTCTTACCACGAGGTCACACACAGGCCCTTAGGGCTCTGAGTTTCACATTCAGGCTCTGTGACATTTTCTACTCCTTCCAGGGGGCATAGAAACAATACGTTCAATACCTTCATACATCAGCTCACTGACAAAGTTTTCTTTATTGTTATTATTACTGAAGTATGATAGCCTTATATTTTATATCTATGTGTACAGATTTTACATTTGTCCTATACTTCACACACATACGCACACACATGATTTTGATAGATCACAGTAGAAAATTTACATATGACCGGTCTATAGCCCAATTGAAGATAGAAAGCCATAGCTTAAGTGTGCTGGCTTTGTTTCCCAACATCCCAATTTTCTTTATAATTTGAGAAAGTACTATTTCAGAATTATTATTATTATTATTATCTTTAATGGCCCTTACTCTACTAAACATTCCTATACATCCATTCCCACTGAAAATTCCCTTCCAGCCACAGAAATGTGTGGGGCAGATGTCATTGTCATTACCCTGATTTAATGTAAAGGAAACTGAGGTCCCGATGAAATAACCTCAAGCCATTCAGTGTGGAGTCAGAGAAAAACAGACCCTCGGCTGGCAGGCCAAGACTCTTGTGAGAATCCACAAGAACTAAGTGAATATTTCAAATATATTTGCTGAAAGAATAAACTCTCATAGTCCCTGGCAGTTAGTACCTAAGAAGATAAAGCAGGATATTAAAAATACATGTGCACCCTAGTGAAAGTGGCCAGTCTTCGTTGGAGCGAGAGGCTCAAAGCACCTGTCAAGGCAGTCTATAATGAGAAATGGTCACGGTTTGCATGTTCTCCTTTATCTCACTAACTATGTAACCCAAATTTTATCAAAGACTTTAGGCCTGAAGAGCTCAAACTGCGTTTTGTTATTAATATTCGCCACCACACCCTTTACGGGTATGGGCATGTGTTATTAGCTTCATTTTTCAGATGAAAATACAGCCTGAAAAGGACCATAGTGTGTGTGTCTGGGCTAAGGATTCAGAGACTGCTTCTTTTTAGCACATCACTTATTTCTGATTCGGCTTTACCCTCCTGTCAGAAACAACACAGATAAACCAAGTGGGATGCTGTCATTTCAGCCTGATGTCTCCAGTGTCAGAGTCTGACCAAAATAATAAGATCAAAGCCCTAGGACTATGATGAAAATGAAAGTCTGTGATGAAGCAAGATTGGCAAAAAAAAAGCTATTATGTATTGGCCTGGATTCTCAAACATCCTTTGAAAAATATTAAAAACACAGATGTGTATTATTATATAATAGCATTAAGACCCAAACCTCATAGTGCAGCCAGCTTAGAGATCCAACCAGTGGTCACCCAAGAACTAGATTTTCAATATTTTCCTTTTTTTCTTTTTTTCTGGGTACTGAGCTACATATCTAGCCCTCGTTTTGTTTTGTTTTGTTTTGAGACAGGTCTTGCTAAGTCACACAATTGCCCAGACTGGACTGGAACTTGTGATCTACCTGCAACACATTTGATTCTATTGTAACCACTTTAGCATGATCTTGAACACTCATGTGATAATTTCACAGCTTCAAATACTTTACCTTTTCTGTGAAATACGTTTAAAAAAAAAAAAAAAGCAGGCGACGGACACCTGACATGAACAACACCAGCACCCATTGAAAAGACTGAAAGAAGTGTCATCCTGGGTGTCAGTGGTCCATCTGATCAAGAACCCCGTCACTGTTACCTGAGGCACTCATGGAAGGGAATGAGCTTCCAAAAACTAATGTTGCATTTCCAAGAACTTCACTGCATCAATACAAAAATCACATACAATTATTCACTGCAGTTTTACTTGTAATCACAAAACTTGGGAACAAACTGTTTATTAATAAGCACTTGGTTGAACAGATTGTGGCACAACTATGCAATGGAACTTTCAGTTCAAAAAAAGAAAAGAATGAACAAGATTTTCATGCATCAATAAGGAAAATTCCAAGGATATACTGGTAAGTAAATTAAATAATATACATACACTCGAGTGTCCATAAGATGCTACTATCATTCAAAAACTGTGGGATGGACATTTTTCACATTTTTCACGTACTAACTGAGTACCTTCCACATTCCAAAAACAGTTCTAGCTACTGGGAACATGACAGGAAAAAGGAAAATAAAACATCTTCTAGCCTTCAAGGAGTTTATTCTCATTTTTATGCTAGGAGGTCCCTTGATGACTGTCTGTCTTATTTGGGGTGTCATGTGTATGTGCACAGGCAGCTGTTGGAGTTAGCATGAACTAAAAGATTAACTAGAATTCTAGAATGACTAGTCATTATCCCCTCCCTAGAGTTTCAAGGCCTCTCCTCATACAGTAGTTTCTTAGGGTAGCTTGTAGTACCAAACTACAAACTAGGTGTCCTAAAACAACAGATTCTTTCACAGTTGTGGAGGATACAAGTCCAAAATCTTGATGTCAGTAGGGTCATTCTCCTCTGGAGATCCTTGACAAGAATCCTTCCTAGCTTGTGGTAGCTTTCAGTAATTCTTGATGTTTCTTGGTTTGCAGTTGCATTACTCTCACACTTGCCCCTAGTATCACATGACCTCTGACATCACAAGACCTGTGTGTCTGTCTTCATATAGCTTCCTTAAAAGGATACTTAACATTAGATTTGAGTCCATCTACTCCACTCTGACCTCATTGTCAAAAATCCTAACTTCAAATACGGAATTAAGATTAAATTAATTTGTAAGGTTTGGGTGGAGATTTTGGAGTGACACTATTGAACTCTGCGCTCCTTTCCATGTGGTCTCTTCACATGAACACCCCATCAGAAAGAGAAAATATTCATAGCCAGTTCAAAGTTTTCAAAAGCACAAAAACAGAAGCTACCTGACCTTCTAAAGACTTACCAAGTTAGCAGAATGTGTCAAGCAATACTTTACATGCTGTGATCACAGTGAAGGAAACGCAGGCACAATATCCCATGTCAAACAACTTCCATTGTAATAGAGACAATGCCACTGAACTCTTTCTTAGATCTCTTGGAGTGAATGTGTTGTGGTAGTGTGGAAAGAATAATGAACTGCATCTGACACCAGGGCTCTCACTCTGCTGTGGGTTCCACACAGAATAAAAGATAACATAACTCCATCATCTCCCTGAACCTCCATTTCCTCATCTACTTAGTGGAGGGTTTGAACCAGACAGTCTAAGGTCCATCTAGATCCAGATGTCTCCTCCATATGCACAACTACTTTTCCTTGGTGAAACAGTTCCCTAATTTTTATCCTCTTTATAAAGCTTCTAGAAATAGATAATGTTTTGGGGATAAGAAAGGAGGTGGTGAGAACTTCATGAAAGGAAAGAAAATGTGAGGTTCCTGGACAGATTGAAATGGCCTCTCACCTTCTTCCCAAAATTTTGGACTCCAGAATTGTGACACTTTCCTAAATTATTAATATACATCTGCTCCAATTATGATTTCCATCTCAATTGACCCATTTGGCAGGAGTGACAGACTGCAAATTGTGATCTGGAATGACATCGTATGATTTTTTAACATTGCTATCTCTAGCATACACCTGTTACAGAGAGCACCAGATGTTAGTCAACAGATGTTCCTGGGACTCACAAAAAAGAGCAGGTAGCTACTCTATTCATCTTATCACTAAAAAATAATGATACCCAGTAGTAAACAGTAACGGAACGGCATGAGGATCAGCCCTCGTGGTGGCCTGTCTATGCTGTGTTAAGCAAGTCAGTAGAAATGAGAATATAGGAGAGCATTTTTGGTTTTTAGCTTCTGCTTTTTTGTTTGTTTGTTTGTTTTGGGAATAAATGTTAACATTGTACTGAATTAAAGTTATCTGTATGCCAGTGTGTTTTTCAAACTGTAATACAGAGACTACATATATCACATGGGACTGAATTTAAATGCGGATTTCTAGACCAGTCTCAGAGGATGAGAGCCAGTAGACCTGACAATCATTTCCCGAACACACACTGAAAACAGTGCTCCCTGCTAGCACCTCATCCTTCCATGTGAACCCCATTATTCCCAATTCTTTCTTCTAGGCAGTTTGGATTTCAGGTCAGGCCTTCACATATTCTATTCCAGCCAGAATTAAAGAATTAGCGCAGCCATCAGTGCTATGACCGTTACCAACCACACCAGCCCCTTACTCCCCACTCCTGTCTAAAATGCTGCAGGGATACAAAATCCAAGGGCGAAGCACTAAACAGAACCTGAAGAATCAGTTCAAGTGAGTCGACCTTGTCATGGAGCAGGTAACTGAGGAAGGAGAAATACAGGGCGAGGTGGGGAGGGTGGAAAGGGCTCAGGGACCTGCTCCTGACAGCACCTGGTTCTCACCACCACGTGTGCAGGGGGGGCCGACTTTCATGATGGAGCGATGGCCAGGAGCAGGCCATATGCTTACACTGTATGCCACTGATAAAATTAAGAGAATTACATGAGATATTTTGGGTATATTTAAAACTTAACAATAGAAGAGTGCGATTTCAAAAAAGAAGATGAAGAGTGAGATTTTGAGCCAGAAAAATATTCACTAGCTTAAAACTTAGAGTGGCTTATTACCCAAAAAAAGGTTAAGTTTTTACCACTGAATCTGTAATCCGAATATGTCTCAATGGTCTGCACGGAATACAATGTTCTGAAAACACAGATCTGGCCCCTGCCCTCATGGAGCTTCTAATTCACCAGGAAAGAGAGTCACTGAGTAAATAATTATGTAAACAACAGCAAAATGAAAAACCATACTGTCTTATAACAAAGAGATTCGTGGTGCCATAAGGGTATAACAGGAAAACTTGATCCAGTCTGGAAAGGGGCCCAGGAAAGGTGTCCGTACAGAACTGACATGCAATCTAAGAACTAAAGAACGGAGTAAATGAGACTCGAAGGCTGAGAGCATTTCAGACAGAAGAAATAACGTGTGTGAAATTCTTGCAGGGGAATAAAAATGTCCAAATAAAAGAAGCCATCTGGGCCTGAGTGTAAAAAGCAAGGGGAATGGAGGCCGGATGAGTCTGGTTTCTCCAGGCAGAGGCCGGATTTTGCAGAGCCTTACTCTAAGTGCATTGCTCTCTAAGAGCAATGAAAACCATTAAAAGAGAGAAGCATAGGTTTGTAGGTTCAGAGTTGTATTTAGAGATCTCTTAGACGGCTGTGTAAGGGGCAGAAGAGGACCAATCTGGTTGTGAGGAGACCAGTCAGGGTCCTTGATGGGTAATTTTATGTGTCAGTTTGACTGAGCCAAGAGATAACCAGATAGCTGGTAAGACATTATGTCTGAGTGTGTCTGTGAGGATGTTTCTGGAAGACATCATCATTGGAGTTGGCAAACTGAATAATGAAGATCACCCTCACATGTGAGTGAGAATTGTCCTATCCAATCCACCGAGGGGCCAACAGAACAAAGACAGAGGAAAGGTAAATCTGCTCTGCTTGAGCTAGGAGATCCATCCTTTCCTGCCCCTCAGACTCCTAGACTCCTGCTTCTCAGGCCTTTGTGCCACAGGCTTTCCTGAACCTTCATTTTGAAGACGGCAGAATGTGGGACCTAACCTGCATCATTGCATACACCAATCCCTAGAAACATCGCCCTCCCCACATTGCTGTCTGAGACAGTGTCTTGTTAAGCAGTTCACACTGACCTTGAACTCACTACGTAGCAAAAGCTGGCCTAGAACTGACAGTGATCTTCCTGCCTCAGTCTCCCCAGCACTAGAATTACGGGAGTGCACCACCACACCCAACTTCATCCTGTATCTCTGTGTATCCTGCTGGTTCTGATTCTCTGGAGAACACTTACTAACTTAGAAGTCTGTGGAACTGGCTTGGATGAGAGATAATATTTGGACGAGGGTGATGGCTGTGGAGATGCGGGGTAGAAGAGTAGAAGGCTGTGCTGATGTCAGAAGTGTCAAGGACGTGACTTAGTAGTGGATTAGACCCAGAAATGAATGTGAGGGATGAGCCAGTTACAATGTGCAGACGTGTAGCTCATACCATCAAATGGAAGACGATTTCCTTCACTGACAGAGGGAACATTTAAGAGGACTGAATGTAAAAGGGAAAATACGTTAGGATGTATTTAGCTTGAAATGTTTCTAAGACATTCGAGTGGGGATTTTTGGTGAGCAACTGAAGTTAGATGTCACTGAAGCTTTGGTGGCAGTTGGACTCCAAAATGTGAATGAGATCACCTCCAGATCACCTTATAAACCAGCAGCATTATAGGCAACTGGTTCAGAGCAAAGGGCCCAAAGTGAAACCACCTGAGTTTTCAGCCCACACTTGTAAATTTTTGTAGCTGTACAACCATGAAGAAATTATTCAACGATCCTAACACAAATTTTTCCTATAAGTAAAACAGCGATAATAGTATTCCCTACTTTATAAATGCTATTGGGTATTAAATGGCATGTTTCATCTCAAACCTTTTGTAAACTTCTCAGCATCTGGTAGTCACTCTATTAACCGCTTAATAAATCATTGCAGAAAGTACACACAATAGGTGAATAGGACCTTTACAGAGAGAGACTTGAAGAAATCAATGCTCTGTAGCCAGGTAAAGGAGGATGAAGAACAGTCAAGCTTCAGCCTAAACCTTATTGATTAATGTACACCCCAGGGAAACCTGGTCAGCAGCTGCATCCGCAGCCTCCCGGGGTGGTTAGTCCCTCCCAAGTCAGGCAGAAAGGGAGATTCCAAGAGTCGCTGAAGTAACTCAAAGACCTGATCCAAGAAACAGAGGAAGATATTAAATAGGAGACTGTGAAGTAGAATCAGGATCAAGCTGGAAAACAGGTTGGTAGCAAGTTGGAAACCACAGATACAGAAGTTGGGAAATAACTGCTAATGGACAGGTGCCTGGAACAGTCTACTGAAGGTAGGTGGACAGGATCAGAGGAGCCACAGAATTGGAAAACATTCTTAGATCCAGATGCCTCCTGTTCAGAATTACCGGCCCTATAAGCATTTAAATTTTTTCTATATGTAAGAAATGAAATAAGAAAACATTTAGCTCTTGTAGCTAGTTTAAAAGTTTAAAAATAGCCTACTTCAAAGAGTTAAAAATAGAACTACCATGCTATCTAGAAATCTTACCACTGAATGTATATCAGAAGGATATGGAATCGATATGTCAAAGAGACATCAGCACTCCCATGTTCGATGCAGTATTAGTCATAATAGTCAAAAAATGGAAACAATCTACGTGTCATCAACTGATGAGTGGATAAAGAAAAAGTGGTTCACGCAGACAGAGAGTCTTCACCCATAAAAGTGAGTCAGTCCTGTCATTTGAGACAGTGTGGATGGAACTGGAGATTATTACACTAAGTGAAATAAGCCAAGTACAGAAAGACAAATATCACAGGACCTCCTTCTTCTGTATACTATAAGACAGTTGATCTCATAGGAGTTGATGGAAGAATAGTGGTTAAGAGACTGCAGTGCTGAGGGCACTTTGAGGAAAGAGAATCAAGGGGTATTAAGGGAGATAGGAACAAAGTCCTAATATGCTATTGGCATAGTAGGGTAAATATAGGTAACAGTAATGTACTATATATATATATATATATATATATATATATATATTTTTTTTTTTTTTTTTTTTTGGTATTGGGGATTGAACTCATGACCTCATGCTTGCCAGGCAGGCGCTTGTGCCACTGAGCTAAATCCCCACCCCTGTACTATATATTTTTAAAAGGTAGGAGAAAAGAGTTTGGGGCTGGGGATTTAGCTCAGTGGTATGAGTGCCTATCTGGCAAGTGCAAAGTCTTGAGTTCAACCCCCAGTTCCAAAAAAAAAAAAAAAGAAAAAGATTTTGAAAGTTTTCACCATTAAGAAATGATAAATGTTTATAATCCCAGCACTCAGAAGACTGAGGCAGGAGTTCGAGGTCAGCCTGAACTGTATTTTGAGATCCTGTCTCAAAATAATAAAAGAAAGAAAAAAAGACAGACAGAAGAAAGAAAGAAGTGGTAAATATTTTAGGAGATAGATATATTTAATCTGCTTTACATATTACATAATATATATCAAAATTATATGCCAACTCATTAATATGTAACAAGTACAAATAAAATTTTGAAATGGCTTAGTTGTATAAGTTTAGTCAAGACTATGAAATGTTGACACTTATTAACTGTATTAATGTGTTATCATACAGAAATATATACTCTTTTATTCTCAATTACTATTACTGTTTAAAATGAAATATATCAATCAGTATTTAGAAGGTCTAATAATCAGCCGACAGTACTTAGTGTTTATTGATATATTCACAGTGATGCTCAGAATGACAATATCATCATTATTGTCCAGTAACAATAGAATTTAATCAAATATATCTGCATTATGAAAGAAGTTATATATGTAAATATGAGAGAGTATGTGGTGGTAAGAAAACTTAATTAAAAACAAATTTGGATCACTTCTCGGCCTTTTGGCTAGGATCAAGTATAAAAACAAATTTGGATTAAAACCATATATAAATAGAATTTGCATTATGAAAGAAAGTATTTATATTGGTTTATGCTCCCCAAAGTCTATTCTCATTACTGTGATAGCTTTTATTTTTCCCATTAGACTGATGAATTGCTGAAGGAAGCAAAAAGTGAATTCATCTCCACAAGTGAAAATCATTTCATTGCCCATGAATTTCTGTTGGTCTAACTCCAATACTAAACAGTCACAGGGTGAATATCAAGTGCTCTCCAGGCTAAACAAACATCAAATGCTTGTTCAATGGAAGAGACACTATTTCCTGAAACTCAACACAGAGCTTGAGAAATATTTAAATAGACTAAATCTAACTCTAACTTCTTTTCCCCCTGAGTAGCCATGTTGTTCTGAAAGGTCTTCAGGCTGACATTGTCTGTTTACTTATTGATTGCGTATTTCCCACTGTGCCAACATTATAGCCTTAGGGATCATTTTCAAATGTAGCTTTTTTATTTCCTTAATTAGGACAATGTGATGTAGTAAATGCAGGCAGAAACAGAAAAGTAGTTCAATCCCTAGTACTGCAAAAAAGGAGAAAAGAAGGAAGAAAGGCAGGAAGGAAGGAAAGAAGGAGGGCAGGAAGGAAGGGGTGGAGGGGGGAGGGAGGGGGAGGAAGGGAACCAAAATGTAGCTAACATTCTGCACATACTCATAGTTATACCCATGCCTCAGTCATATTCTGTCTCTTATTTCCAGTCTCCTTGATGCTCTGTATTTCTCCAGAAATTCTTGGTTTCTGTTGGATTTGGGGGCCAAGGTAAAAATCATTCATCCAATTCTTACCTTCCAATTTCATGCAGTTAAGACCTTGGCAAAAGGAGAAAGCAGAGGATCAAATCACAGTCTCCGCTTTACCAGCAGTAAAGTGAGATTGGGGGGCACAGCATGCTCCCAGCACAGTAACAGCTTCATGGGGCGGGTCAGAGGGCAAAGGCTCTTCCCTAAACTGTCCAGGAAATACAAATGGATGTCCTTCCTCTGCGTTCTGTGCCTACACCTGGAAAGCCACTGAACCATGGCTTGTCACCCACTTGGAAGTAGAGATGAAAGCACTAGAGATTTAGTTGAGTTCACTAGTGGCAAACTGACCATGTGGAAACTCTCAACAGGCATACATAAATGGTAATAAAAATATACAGTAAATGATTAAATTTTTAAAAGTGTTTTATAGTAAAAGACACATTTAATCCCTCTCAAAAATACATCCTCTCACTTGGAATACACTTAGCTTATCATTTTTGCCACTCTCTGAAGCAGTCCTGAAAGTCCTCTTTTGTGAACATCTGTTTGAGCTATCAGAAACATGAATGATTCCGATCAGTGCCACGTGGCAGAAAGGCAGGCTTGTCACATCGTGATGCTGCGTCTTCACTGAATGCGGCACCACGCAATTCTGGATCCTCCACAAAGTCAAAATCCCTGTAAAACGTACACACTTTGAAACTATTAGGGACATCAAGGAAGCCACAACAAGCCAGGCATGGTGGCTTATGCCTTTAATCCCAGCACTCGGGAGGCTGAGGCAGGAGGAGGTTATGAGTTCCAGACCAGCCTGGGCTACAAAGTGAGTTCAAGGCCAGTCTGAACTGCCTGTCTCAAAACACAGGGCTGGGGATTTAGCTCAGTGGTCTTATCACCTGCCTGGCAGGTGCAAGGTTGTAAATTTGATCCTCAGTACCATGAGAAAAAAAAAAAAGGAAGCCACAACAGTGCAACCAAAAACAGCTATTAGGATCACTTTGGGGAGAGGGTTTATTAACACTGAGCTTTTTCCAGTAAAGAAATACGACCAAGGTGTTGAGCTTTGCTCGGTCTCACAATTCAGGGAAAAGATCCTCCCCTCTCCACCAAGGAAAGGGTATAAGTAGTGAAAGGCGGGGCTCAGGACCTTTTCCAAGAGAG
The DNA here is from genome assembly GCA_004363535.1 of Dasyprocta punctata. Lineage (NCBI taxonomy): Eukaryota > Metazoa > Chordata > Mammalia > Rodentia > Dasyproctidae > Dasyprocta > Dasyprocta punctata. Next base: position 20,229 of record RJWM01019133.1, on the reverse strand, counting down.
TCACTAACTTTCTGGGTTGTGTATGGGAACACTAACATATTTTGTCAGTAAAAATAATACACAGACTTTAGGTTTTCCCTTTCATATCAAGCACTTAAAGACCGGTGACCCAGAAATCTCAAGATGAAAAGAACTTTATTGATATAAATTTTAATTTTTAATGTTAATTATTTTGGTGATCATTAATCTTTTTTTTTTTCATTGGAAGCAAAAGATTTCTGGAGATTGGCTAATTCAGTCTTTCTGAAAAGTAGATATAGTTTTTTGGTAAATGTGTTTTTGCTTCACAGACGATAGTACTATGTGGCATACTTAGTCCACAAGGCTGTGAATAAATGAATAAATCACACACCTGTTAAGTTGTGTATGGCACATAATTAAAGGGTTGTGTTTGGGGGTTTCTTTTAAAAGCAAAATGTTGCTTTTCTCTATTTGCTGCTTCTAAACAATTTCTAATGTAATGCCTTGTATATTTCCCCTTTTAGTATAGCTCAAAGGCCTTCATAGTATTCCCACAGATGAATTCTAAAGGTACTTATTCTCCCCATCAATTCACAGAGTTGCAAATGTAAACACTGTATTTTATCCTAGAAGCAAATTAAATATATTAACATTTTGATCCTTCCCCAGGTTACAGTGTTAGTTAAAGACATAGAAGTAGGAGTAGTAGAGCATGAAATGGTGTCTGAAGTGCAGTGCGCACTCATCTACAGGTGCTTTGTGGAAGGACATAAGTTGTGCTGAATGCTGGAGGAACCCACCAAAGTCTCGAAGATTTTGATCCCAATTCAGGAATATCTATTTACTCTGGCTAGAATCTACAGGCCAGGAATTTAGTTACTGTGTCCGCTAATTCACGTCAATCACAGAAAAAATCATGCCAAATTTTGAAAAATTAGCATGCTGAGAGTACGATAGTTTCTGGGTCCTTGGTCATTTCTTATAGTTTTAAAAACAATGTCCTCATCCAGAGTAGAAAATGATGAGTGAATGCATTACATTACGTTGCTATCTAAGCTAAACAATAATTACAGTTTTGATTTTTACCTTACTTTGTACTTATCTAGCAAAATATGCAAGGGAAAATAGTACAGGCATTGGAGAAAGATTATTTAACTTCAGATTCCTACTCCATATTCTAGTTGTTTGTCCTTGGTCAAACTAGTTAGCTAACCTGAATTTATTAATCTAAAAATTGTCATAAAATTATTAAGGATTGTGGCTTTTGAGAAAATTAACTGAATATATATTACTATGTATACTATATATAAATATATGCTATAAATAAATATATATATTACTCAGATTGAAATCAAACTGTTTAAATTAAGTGTTTTTACCAGATTTGACCACTTCATGTACAACTTATTTATTGGTTCACCTGGTTTATAGATATCTATCCATAGCAGCATCTAAAAATGTTCCTTAATTTGAAGTACTATAAACAAAAACAAAGAAAAAGAAAGGAAGAAAGGGAGAGAAATAAAAAATAGAACAGAAAAAACAAAGGAAAAAAGAAAGAGAAACAAAAGCCAGAGTGGGACTGGAAATTGACTGATGGCCACGTCACCGAGACCTACATACAGCTGGCTATGTAGTTACATTCCTAAGCTATCTGTTGTATGTGGTGCGGTTCAGATATAAACTCACAATTCTTTCTCCCTGAGAACTCAGGAAGACTCCCATGGGAAAGGTTAATAGAATAGTCTGGAATTAGGATAAACTTTCTTTTCCTTCTTATATTAATTCAGTTAAGCTTTCCGTGCATGCTCTGAAAGATTAAGTTCTTCTTGGCCGCTGGTCCGCTCACATCTTCCCCTTAACTTCCTGTAAGAGCCCTTATCGCTGTGTGGCTCGGGCGGCCATCGTGCCCTCGCTACACTGAGTATAATACTAGCCACTGTTTACTTTGGGATGCCACTGAAATACTTCTGTTTCATATTTTTGTTTCACAGAAGTGTTCTTGCTCTTTCTTCTCTGAACGTTTTTATTTTTGCTTTTGTTTTTATCCTCTGCTCCTTTTGCTGAAAGGCGTTACTCCCATGAACAGTAAATTCCCTCCCTGGATAAAACACGGATGTCAGGACATTTTCTGTATAATTTCTATATACTGATGGTACCTGTGACTATAGCAGTTCAAGTCTATTATCACAGCCAATGTTTAGTGAGCTTCTAAAGCACTTAAAGGGATATTGAAATCTGTTATCTTCAAGTGGTATTTTCAGAGCTTGATCAGCAGGACTTTCTAGGCTTAGAAAATAAGTAGGAGGCATCCACGGAAGCCATCTGGTCTTCAAATATCCCTCTTCCCCTCGCACTGTCACTGTTCTATAGTTCTTGAAACCCTCAGCATTGTTCAGTCATTCTTTCACTCAATGATATTTGTTGAGGTCCTCCAAGTATTTAATCAAGGAGCTGAGGGGTGGGAATTCATATAATGGTATGTGCATATAAATATATATGAGGCACTTCACACAGAGATCACAGTTGACAATTAAACAAGTGATCACTATGATGGGTGCCAAATGCTATGGCAGGGAAAACTCACTGAGGAATTTAAGTGGGAACGCCTAACCCATGGGGGTGGAGGGCGGCAGAAGAGGCTTCCTGGCGGAAGTGATATTTTTAACAATCCAATCATGGCATTCTTTTGAATCAAGGCATTTGCTTATCCTTGTTAAAATGCAAACCACTTGCTACTTATCCAGCAGACTAACACTTTTAGAGTATAAGAACTTTAGCTATGTTAGCACAGATTAATGTCCAGTAGCAGAGGCCCTGAGCAAATGAATATAAAATCATTAAATCTTAGATGTCTGCAAGAGACAGATTAAACACAGGATCTGCTTCAAGAACAAGGAGACACTTCTGCAGGGTTTTTGTGTCTGCAGAGATTTAGGGTGCCCAGGGATAAAGATAGGACTTAGGGCCAAGACACTGAAACATGATGCGCACTACAGCAATGATTTCACCTGTGATTCAATTTTGCCAGTAGCCTACTCCACTTGTGGTAGTCCTTAAAACTCCCACTCATCAGGGAAAACACTTGGCTTCTCTATAGTGAAAGTGAAGTGTAAGAGCAAAATATCTTCATAAAATCAGATGCTATGTCTAAGGTAGTTATGCACCAAGACAAGTTTGGCAAGAAAAATTTACCTCCTGTTGTCCTGCAGGTTTTATTTATGACTTTTCCTTATGTGTAAGTCATTTATAAGTGTGTGGTTAGAAATCTCAGTGTAAAAATCAGTCACCCTTTGTTTGACATGAACATGTGCCAGCACCTACACTTCCTATAACACTTCAGAAGTGCCAATAAATGACTCCTATTTATTATCTAGACAAGCTTTCAGCTAAAAATCACTGCAATGTAATTATACAGGCATTTTGAGATGTAATGCAAACCTCTAACCTTAATCTCAACCTGTGTGCTTTTTTAATCCATTTCTGAATACTCATCAAATGATTGACTAGAAAGGTGCCCTCTACCAAGCAAGTACCAGGAGGTACTTTCTTGCAAAAATGAAGAGTTCACTACTTATCAGTCATTAAGAATTTTACCTCTGCATCCCTTTTTGCTATGAGAGATGCTGTAACTATCTGAGCTAGGATCTCTCTCTGTTCCTATAGTAGTTTGTGTGTACATTTGCACACAAGCATGTATGCACAGACATATATTCATGCTTGGAGTAAAGAAGAGGTTTGATATAGACTTTGGCTCAGGGACAAAGATCTATCATTTCCTTATGTCCCAACATGGAAAAGTGGAAATAAACCATACTCTATGAAAACTACCACAAAGATTTGAATAACACTTTAAAGTTTAAAGAGCACTTCCACTGTATCCCAACAAAAGCACTATGAAGAAAGTAGATTAGTTACAGACATTCTCCTGTTAGCAACTTTCAACCTATGACTATTCACAGATGAAAACAAAGTTTTCTGTGAGATTATATTTCATGAACCAGCGAAGATGTTGAGTGACTTTGCTACATTTTGGAAGATTAAAAACTGCATAGTTTGTCTCAATGAATTTTGCTGCATTCGTGATGCTTTCTTGAGAAGTTTTTCTAAGCATTATTGATCATATCAGACCTAGAAAGTCCAAGAGCAGTGCAAATATTAACACTTCCTGTTAGGATATACAACTACCATGAAAACCAAAGAGATGATTAAAAATTAAGAGCTAAGAAAAAGAAAGACATCTCATGTGACTGTAGAATGAATTGTTCAGGAGTAAAAATTATTCTGAGGGCCAAAGATCAAATCAAGTAACATAGAAAGGTGCTGTTCCTGTTATTAATGGACAAACATCATAAAGAGAACAGTAGAGGATGATAATAGGAAACTTTTATGGGTGTGCGGCTAGACACTGGATGGGTAGGAGGCTCCTGTTAATTTCAGGGAGGACTAAGCACCACAGAAGTGTCCTGGGATACTTGGGAGAGCCCTAGGAGGGCACTTGTCTTCCTTTACAAACTCTAAGTAAAGAGAAATGAGTAAGATTTGGTAGGAAAATATTATTCACTTATTCAAAGAATAGATTCTCAGTGCCTCCTGCACGCCAGGCATTATTCTATCCTTTGGATACATATGGCACAGAACACTAGCCTTAGGTAAAAGCTTCAAGAAATTGATTCACAGTCTTTCTGGGATGTGCATTTGGGGACTTACAACCTGATTATAAGTAAAGGAGCTGCTGTATCAGTACTCCCATCTTCTGATTAGGAGATGAGGTTATGAAGGATTTAAAAGACTTAGACCAAGTAGTTAGATGTGTAATGAAAATTCAGTTCATGCTGCTGACTTCAAAACAGTGCTCCCATATAATACATCATGATTCTTTGCAGTTTGGATGAACCAAAAACCTACCCCCAAAGTCCCTTTCTTCAGCTCTTGAAAACAAATAATAGGCAATATCAACTAAAAGCCACCATATATGAGTTTTATTTTTGGCATATGATGAGAGGTACTTTCTAGTAATCTAAATATTTGCTAAGAATTACTAAGATATGGCATTGTGACCTAAAATTAATTCATCATTAGAGTTTACCAAGGATTTAATTCTACATTTCTGCTATGAATTGCATAGCATGAAATGACTACCAATTTTGGTATATGATTCAATTAGATATGACACACAGGAAATACATTGGAATGTCTAGACTTTTTAGTAAACATGCTGTACATTTTGGGTGGGCTGGAGATCTTTGAAATTTCTTCCATTGTTTAAGTATAATTCATTATTAATTTAATTTTAAAGTTCTCATTTAGTTTGTGGCAAATTTTAGGGTTAATATTATGGGGAATAGTAATATCTTAATAGTATTTTGGCTTAAATTACTTAACACATCCATTGAAACCCAAAATAGGTTATTTTGGTAAAACAAGCACACATAGAATCTGCCCTCAACCAACAAATGTACTCATAAATTGAGGTCTTCCGGTAGAAGCTACTTAAAAACATTTTTATTTCCTGATGCATAGGAGGCACCCCCACCTCCAAGTTGTTCTAGCATGGAAATCAATGCCTGAAACAAAGCCATTGTGCAAATATGAGGAAAGCAGCAACAGGATCCCAGAGATGTGTTATTCAAACCCTGACAGTTGCCCAACTACAAATTTCTTTTTACGAGAGGAAAAATCAACTCACATTCACTGAGGTCAATAAGTATTCAGTTTTTTGCTAAGGTCTAAAAGCATCTCCGCTGATACATCTGCACAGGCACATGGGAATCTAGGTGCTGACTTTTGTATAGAGTTTTATTTATTACATTATTTTTAGGAAAAAGATGTTCTGGGTCCAAATAGATTTATAATTTTTAAAAGTAGAAACATAAATCTTTTGATTGATAAGTCCAACTGCTCCTTTTCATTAAATCTCCCCCAAACTCACATACTTGCTAGCCTTCACACAAACATTTGTGTACACACACACGTGCATACACACACACACCTGTTCAAAGACCTATATTTGCCCCTATTACCTAGTGCTGGAATGATAAATTGGTTTCATCTGAAACGCCAACATTGATAGATGGGGAGTGCCTGTCTGTATCACTATGTGAAGAATAATTTTGAGGCAGACAACACACCACATAAGGAAGAGTGTTGTGATCAATTGGCCAAGGCCGCCATGGATGTGAGAAATGGAGTGATAGTACCTGTCCTTTTGTAACAGTTGACCTGATCCAGCATATCAAATGTCAACTGCTCAGCCTAGTGTAATCCTTTCTGTTCTCTTAACCCTGCAGGTAAAAATTCAGTATTTTCAAACTGGGACACCTAGTCTCTATGTAGGCCACAGTTTACTAACTAGAAAGTCAGAATATGCTAAATAAAACAACATCCTACTGGAGTATTTAAGTTGGAATTGAAGAAGAACTATCACATGTTAAGAAAAATTCACTGAATGCTGCGCTAGCATGAGAAAGAACTTGCCACTCGGCTGCAAAAAGCAGAATAAGCTGAGAGCCTGCAGCCACAGCAACTGCAGAACCCACCTCAAATTTCAAGTCAAAGTCTTGAGCTTCCTAGGTAGACCTTGAAGCTAAGAATGGTGGGGACTCACAGCTTGGCCATTTCTATCTTGCTCAGCGCTCAGTAAGACAAGCAGTCTTTGTTCTAGGGTCTCCGCTGTATTGACTAAGATTTTGTTAAGTTTGTGTCACAATCCGAGGCATTTTTACCTTGATTCTGCTTCCCTTCCACACAAGTGTCGGATCAGGATCCTTGTCGCATCTTGCTCCTTTCTCTTTACCTTTCACAAGTGTGACCTCCCTCTTCCTCATGCACATCCATCTCCTGTAGGTATCTCCTTCCTGCAGAATCCAAACCAATACACGTATGCTGCAGTTTGGATCTAGAGTGTCCCCTTAAAGGCCATGTGTTAAAGCCTTGGTCCTAGCCCATAGCACTATTGAAAGATAGCAGAAACTTTAGGAAGCTAGGCACTTTAAGAATTGGTGCCTACTGGGAGGCATTATGTCGCTAGAGGCATGTCCTCAAAGGGGGCCATGGGGTCCCGACCTCTCTCTTTGTTTCTGGCCACCATGAGGTGAGCAACTTTGATCCCTGCTGTCTTAGTTACTTTTCACTTGTTGCTGAGACAAAATACCTGACGCCAAAAATTAGGGAAGGAAAGGTTTATTTCTTACAGTTCTCTGGGAGTTTCAGTCCATACTTAAGTGGCTCCAAGGCAGCATGGCATGGCCGCCATTCATGGCTGACACAAGCAGCAGGGCATGCAAACTGGGAAGAGAGAGAGGACAAGAAAGGGAGCATGCCTTCTTCTCCTCCTTACCCTGTATGTCGGCTCCACCCCTGGGCAGGTGCAACACTCACACCACCAATCCCAGCACTAGACAACAAACCAATCACGAATGCCAGACTCAGCTCTGTCCAAATTACAAGTCCTTGAGGGGGACCCAGGATCAACCAATACACCCTCCAAGATGAACTTCTGCCTTACCACAGTGAAGGGGGAAAGCCACCATGAACTAAAACTTTCAAAATAGTGAGCCAAAATCTTCCATCTTACTAAGTTGATCATCTCAGGTATTTTGTTACCTAATAGGAAGCTAACTAATATCCCTATTATGAATAATTCTAGTTAAATTTATAAAATATTTACATTAAATATACAACATGACAAAAGAGGCAGAGAGATAGGCAGAATGAGGCTTTGGCATCAGAAGATACTGACTAAAACACCAGCTACTTATCATACTGTGGTTTTCAATTAGTACCCTCATCTATGAAATGAGGGTACAAATGGTGACTTTGGTGAAACATATATGATTAAGTGATATAATATCCATGAAATTGATTTCTAAACTATTAAGTTATGTATATTAAATTGAGTTATCGTTATTGTACTTTTATTTCAAGTAATTTGAAATATCAGTTACCAATTGATTGATTACTACTCCTTTACCAACACTTATTGAGCCTATACTAGGGCACTGGTGTTAATCTAAGAAACAGAGATGGCAAAGTTTCTGCTTTAATGAAGCTTACATTTTCCAAATTAACCAAGTAAATATGAATTTTATTTAAAATATATTATAAAGTCAAGAAGGTTCACTATCCCAGGGAGCCATTTCCCTGGCTGGTTCAACTCTAGCAGTATGGACTCATTCCAAGATTTGCCTTTGCTCATCTCCTGCACAGCTGCAGAGGCCTTCTTTTACTTTCACCATCTCGATGCCGTGAGTCCTGCCCTGGACTAAGAGCCCCACGTGGTAACTTCTTTCTCCACCCACAGTTTAGCTTGCCAAGTTACTCGCCTTCCACCCTTGTTATTTTCCTCTTGCCTTTGTCTCCCTCCTGACCCAACCCTCCTTTCTCTGCACACTTGCTGCATCTCACCTCCCTGCCCTTTCCTTATCTTTCCTTCACTGTTCCTTTTCTCCCTGTGCTGTCACACTCAGTGAAAGACACTGTCTCTGCTTTTTCAGGTGGCATTGCTGTCTGCCTGGAAGAACACACCTCTAGCAGCAATAACAGGAAGATAAACCACCCAGGAAACAAGACCTCTGATTCTAACACTTTCGAAAGACTGAGAGCCACAGAAATCCACTTATGTCTCCGAGTCACTCAAAGTAGCTCAGGCTTCAGCAAGGTAGAGGAAGATACAGCCATGCACTCTGAACCTGTGGTCAGGGCCAGCCACTGATTACAAGGTGGCTACGCAAAGTGTACAAAGCTAACTCCCTGCATAACAGTGCAACCCTCTCGTTCAAAACATGAATGGCTCACCATATGCCTAGCTCGTAATTTTTTAAATGGATTTGTCTTTGTCCTAATGTCTAATGTCCTGTGGAACAGTGAACATCATTTTTTATCATATTGTACAATTATAAATAAATATATGTGCACATATTTATGTCTACATATTTTATTTACACACCCAAAAATATTTGCATTCCTAAAACAAGATTTCACAAAACAATACTTACTCTCAGTATACACAGAACCCAAAATTTTTTATTTCATTTAATCTGTTCTTTTTTTTTTTTTTGAGGGGAGGAGGGATATTGGGCTTGAATCCAGGGCCTTCCCACTGAACTACATTCCCCAGTCTTAATTTTATTTTTCATTTTGAGACATTGTCTTGCCAGTCTTGCCAAGCTGCCCAGGTTGGGCTTGAATTTATGATCCTTCTGCCTCAGCCTTACAGAATGCTGAGATTACAGGCATTCACCACTGTGCCTGAAATTTATCCTATCTTAGTAACTTTTATAAAATGCTAGTTTTGACCTAGGAATTTTTAATCTTTTTTTGTATGTGCCTTTCTACCCAATGTAGTAAAGACTGTGGACCCCTTGTTGGAGAAATGTTTTTAAATGCGTAAAACAAAACTCACAGGATTAGAAAGGAAATCAATTATATTGAAGTATAGTCCTATTGCTGAGTCTCTAGGGGTGGGCAGTGTCCATAGGCCCCAGGTTAAAAACCCCTGCATGACTAAATTGATTTCTCCAACCAACTGCTGAGCTATATAGCCTGCAGTTTGGAAAAAATAACTGTAGATAAAGCCAGGGAACACTTTGGTAGTAATTAAATATTTCAGATGCTTATTAACCTGTCATGGTATTTAACACTCTCTTTTCCTTCCCTTTTTCCAGGTTTCTCCTATCCAGTTACCCACGTACGCACACAAACACCTGTACACACACACACACACACACACACCTGTTCACAAAATGCAGGCATGCCCATGAAAATGCATGCAGATTTTAAGTCACATATCTGGGCTGAGACAAGGCCCTGGAACCCAAGGTGTAGCCCCTCTTGGTCCCTGGTCCTGCTCCCAGATTTCTCCTCCCCCCCAGCTCTGCTGGCTCTCAGAAAGACTTCATTGGCTCATTATCTCTCAGGGCATTGCTCACCAGCCTGGCTTTCTTGGTTTTTTTCATGGCACTGTGAACTGATAGGCACACTCTGCTCCAGAATAGTGGTGGAGAATGGTGGTGGCATAGCCCAGAGCCCATGACCTTTATTTTCTCAGGCTTCAGTGAACCTTCTGTGGCAGGTGTTTCCTTTTGATAGGCAGCTTCTGCCTCCCACCGCAAGGCAGTTACTTCGTGTGTCACGCCCAGCCCGCAGCTGGAGCTCTAACTTGGCTCACAATGGCCCCACTGAACCTGCTTTATCTTCAACATGGTGCAGTTTAGCCACTGAGAGCTGGGAGGAAATGGAGTTACTGCAACAACTGAATTATGCAGGTGCTTTTTTTGAAAGAATTGCTATTGCAATTTCCTGCTGCCATAGCAAAATGCCCACAGTGAACTGTTTTCTCCTTTGCATGTTGGATGATGATAGCTGTCTGAGCTGATTCCATTCACCAGTAACATATCTTGTGAGGCCTGTAATGGATTGAATTGTTTCCCCTCCAAAGGTATATTAGAGTTCCAGCCCCCAGTGTCTCACAATGTGACCTTATTTGGAGAAAGGGTATTTATACAAGTGATTTAATTAAAATGAGTTTACTAAGGTGTCTGATCCAATAAGACATACTGTTATATTATAAAAAGGTGGGTTTGGGGCACAGAGACAGACATACAGATGGAAGAAAATGTGAAAAGACACAGGGCAAAGAGAGCCATTTACAAGCTTAGGACTGAGGCCTCACAAGAAACCAACCCTGTTGACACCTTGGGGCCTCTGCTTCCCAGACTGTGAGAAAATGAGATCAGCCAGTGTGCCTGTGTCATCTGCTCCTGAGGTTGAAATGGGGAGCAGAATGTTGTTTCTCCTCTGTGCGGCCACCTGGCAGCCTGGAATTCTGAGTACCAGAGAAAGGGTTGATCACCCCTGAATGCTAAAACCCTCCAGCTCTAACGGATTCAGACTTTGTGTGGTCAGCTCTCTGTGTTGCCAAAAAATTTGCACACGCCGATGAACAAAGCAGGAAACAGAGGAGGAAGAAACATTGCATTTGTTTCTCCTTTGGGGTGAGAGCAGTGCAGGCTGCTCTAGAATTGATTTTTATTAGCAGAGTTCGCAGACCCAAACATCAATGTTTTTTATCATACTCAACATTCAAAAATTTTAAAATAGATTTCCTGGGTTTCATCCTAATGGCTAGTGGCCTATAAGCTGCTCACAGTCAACTTGCTTTTTTAATCATGCTCTATAGTTATAACTGTTCAGGTAGACTAGGGCTTCAGCTGTGTCACATCCTGTATGCATGAGGACACTGAGACCCTGCGAAGGGACAAGGCGTGTACAAAGTCATACAACAGAAAGGAGTAGACCAGGGCCTCAGGTCACATCTTCTGCCCCTCCTCCAGCATGCCCTGGCTTCTATGGTACATCCTTCTAAGGAGGTTCCTACTAAGAAATAACTTTCTTCCACCAACCTCTTACCATTCTTCCTACATGCAAAGATTTGGAATTTGAGAGATCACAAAAACCTCATTAAATTACCCAAAGAATTAAGAAACAGATGACGACAATCATTTTTCAAAATACATGTTTCTTGTGAAAACAGCTTTTTTTTTTTCTCCTCACGAAAAACAGAAGGAACTTTTCTATTTTTCCCTTTCTGGTGTTCCAATTGTGCCTGGGACCTCCTTTTAAAATCCACTTGAAATATTTCTTTCTTTCTGTACATCAATTATATTTTAATCCTTCTTTTATAGTCAAGGAAATTTTAAAACCTTTTTGTCTTCATTTTTAACCCTTTGTCCTTCTCCTTTATCATATTTCACTTTTCCTGTCATATTCAATGAACTATACAATTAATGACTTTTTCATCTTCCAAGTGGTTTGCTGTTGTATATGCTACAGTTTTCCTATGGATTACAAAACATTTATTTCACACCATAGTGCCATTGCTTTTATTATTCTTCATGTCTCAGAGGGAGAAAAGACTAAGATCCAAACAATAAGACTTTTATTTATAGTCACTGGAAAGCTATCCTGAAGGTCACTACAAGCCTCTGCCTTTATGCTTTCCACCTTGGATGTGCTAGGCTGCGAGGCATAGAATGGCCAGGGACTTTGAAACCATTGAGTCTGATCCCTGCATTTCTGAGTTAAAAGACTGAGGCACATAGACCCTTCATGGCAATGTACTAGCTAGTGTCAGACCCAGAACTAAGCTTCAGGTCTCTGCCCCCAACCCATTCCACTGCCTCATACATCCCAGGAATTCTTCCTGAACTCCCAAAGTTTATTGCAAGCTACTGTCGTAATCCATCTGCATTTATCTCAGCAATACATACAAAAGGGAATATCAGGGTTCCTGGCTTTAATTAATAATTTGCAGAATCTGGTACATTAGGTTTCAAGTTTTAATCTGGTAGACTAGGTTTCAAGTTTTAATTACCCCCTTCTTTCACGTATTGGAATCCAAAAACTGCCAGCAGGATCCTGCGCATGGCCTCCTGAGGGTAAGAAGGTGGAGCTCTGGTGTCAGACATAGGCAGGTTGCAGTATTAACCTGCTTCTGTTTTCCCATATTTAAAATAAAAATACTGGTGCATTTTTTGAGGATTGCATAAAATAATACCAATAAGTAAATTCTACTCAATTGTGGTATAATAAATATTTATATGGAAGTGTAAAAAAGTAACTTATGTAACTGCAACAACTGCAGAATAGGGCCATAGAAATCATCTCAGGTTGTGATTTTGGAAATCTGAGCTCCAATTCAGGGAACAATGTCACCTGGAAAAAACAGTCTCACCTCTCTGGATCTCAATTTCTTAATTAGCATCTCTAATACTAAAACCCTCCACGAGAGAGAGAGAAACTCTCTACACAGCAAAATTTAACCGAATCACAATCAGATAACCCCATCTCCAAGGAGAAGAAGGTGAGCCCCTGCCAAGCGTTATTGTCCTCTCTGCGATAAAGAGGTTGCCTCCTTGATCTCCTCCGTGAGAAAAACAGTGGCTGAGCCATTACTCTGAAGCACCCTGTCCCCAAAGCAGGAGTTATCCATCCCTGCCTTCACAGGAGCCACCTGCCCGAGCTTAAACCAGAGAATAGAGCAGATGAACAATGAATGTCACAGCAATTAGTTTTGGCAATTAGGCAGGCAATTAGTTCTGCTGCATGTAGAATGGGAGGAGAAAGTGCATCAGCACCGAGAGGTGACAGGGAAATAGAAATAGGACTCAGGTTGCAGTGACATCCGGGTGAAAAGACATACCTCAGAGTCCAGGCCTCCCTTCTCTACCACTGCCAGGACAAAGGAGGATGTTTTCCAGAGGCTCTGGGAAACAGCTGCTTTAGTCGAAGGAACTTTCAGCCCTGATCTAATATCTCTCTTGAGGATGCTTCACATTTCTAGTGTTCACTCCAGGCTAACGATCTCGCTGGTTTCTCGCAAAAATTTGGTCTACGATGTTAAATAATAGACCACTACTTTCCAGGGGACCATATTCTCTTGGCTGAAAATACATGCATTTTGCTTTCATAGCTTTGGTAGATCTTCTCTAAGGACAGACTACTTCTCGGTTTTTCTTGGGGTAGGTGGGAGGCAGATTTTACATAATTAAATGATATAATGGGGTTTGGGGATAAAACAGTGCTTTAAAGTCAAAGACCCAGATCTGGAATCCAGCTCTGCTACTTACCTTTTACTTTCCTTACCGTTAAAACAGGAATAACAAGAGGTTTCAATAGCACTTGTCCAAGGATAAATTAATTTCACTTTTTTTAGTGGGGTATACTGATACTAAAAAATCATTTGCTTTTGTCTGAAATTCTAATTTACCCTGGCATTGTCTATTTTTATTTGCTAAACCTGGCAAACTTTGATAATAGTTATAATACCTATCTCAGAACCCTGGGAATTAAATCAAGCACTGTATTTAAAACCCTTAACATAGTGCACAACTGGGAAGTTAAAGAATAATTAGAGTTCCTTTTTTCTCACTTCCCTCTGAAAGGTTAGAGATGTTCTACTGAGCCCATAGGTAGTAGGTATAGGGTGATGCCAATAGCAGTGGCCTGGTTTTAATCCCAAACAAGGAAAAAGCTTTCTAATGAGTTGCCTCAGGGAAGCGGTTCTAGCCCACCTGGAGGCCTCTTAAGGATAAGAATTACTCATCAGAAGAAAGGCTGGACATGACCTTCTCTAATCCTACCCTGAATCCTGACCCAGTAGTTCAAGTTGCTTTTGTCATGACTAAGAACCAGGAACAACTACCCTAATCTTCATGAAACTGGGGAGCATAGTGATGAAGAAAACAGTAAGCACGGCCACCGTTTGCTCGATGCATTGACAGTGATTCCTAGGCAAAGTGAGGGCTGGAAACCAGTGCTGGATTTCACACCTCACAGTGCTGTGTGGGTGTTCCCGTGACCCACCTAAACAAAGGCACCTTCAGATTTCCTGGGACAGAATGCCTATACAATTATGAAAGCCCTCTTTAAGAGAAAATTGCAGAAATTACAAATACAAAATTACACATGAAAATGAATATTTACTTAGAATGAGAAATGATATCAAGACAAATTACAGGAGTGCTGGAGAATTAGATCCCTTTCTTTGGAGATCTCAATAAGCGATTTACCAGAAATGCTGACAGAGAATTGTTTCCTGATTGTAACCCGGCCTCCTCTCTCCACCTGGAACTCTGATAACTCATAGCAATCCAGGCACTCACAGGGCCCCTGCACATGAAGTAACCTATAATTTACACCTCATTAGTTTCATGATATACCGTATCTGCTCTTGCACCTAACTGAATACTTCTCCAACCATGGTTATTATATTAACAATGTTGTAAGAGTGTTAGTGGAAAACAAAAGAATTTAGGTGGGGAGGGAACACTTATAATACATCACTTTAACCAACCATCTGCTTCTTTTTTCCATGTTCTTTTTTCAGTCATGTTCATATATGCAATTTATGTACTTGATATCACGGTGTCTTAGTCTGGTTTTTTTTGCTGCTAAATAGAACATCACAGGCTGGGTTATTTATGAACAACGGGAGTTACTGTTCTAGAGGCTGGACGTTCTGAGAACATGGTACCAGCATCTAGCGACAGTCTCTATGCTGTGTCATAACATCGCAGCAGGACAAGTGAGCATATTCAAGATATAGATAGAGCCAAGGGGAGCAAGATGGCAGATGAGAGCTGGACTTTCCCTTGTATTAGGAGCCCACTCCCAAGATAACTATTCTATTCCCACAATAGGAGTAATTATGCCTTTGTAAGAATGGAGCTTTCATAGCCTAATCACCTCTTAAAGTCTCCAACTGCTACAATGGCAATTAACTTTTACCATGAATCTCGAAAGGGACTTTAAAGCCATAGCATATAATACGGATGTAATTTCGTATGCTTTTCTGCTTAACATGCCATCTTTCGCTGTGGTTGTTCATTGTCTTCATCGACACAGTATTTCAAGGCTGCATGATAATCCACTAGCTTGTCGTTGTCAGAAATCCATATTGTGCAAGCAAGAATTAAGATGAGAACTGAATTTTAGTCTAACTATGGACAGTTCTAACCTCCAGAAAAAAATGTTTTTCAAAAGAAAGACCCTAGCAATGTGGTAATTCACAGAGGTGTAAATAATCTGTCATTTAAAGAGAAAAATCAGTCAAACCAATTATTAGGTGTGGGCAGATAAAGAACCTATCAGCAGGTTAGATTTCCACTTTTCAACCAATTCTTTTAGTTAAGTAGTTGAAAATTCAGTGAGAACTGAATAGGATAAATAGAGATTGCCATGTGACTAGGTACTAGAGTGGACATTTTTTCCTAAAGAGTATTTCCTAATGGAAAGAAATCCTACTAGTCCCACCAAGCCAATTCTATGGCAATAATTTAATTATGCCAATTAGAATGCAAATTATTCCATGAAGCTCTATAGAGGACCCTGTCTCAGAGAAACTTCTGAACAAAACATTTCAATAGTGCTCAATAGCTTTCCCTTTCCTGGGTAGAAATTAGGAGTTGAGTACAGTATGATTCATAACTTCATGGAGCAGTTGCTGTGGGTGGACACACATCACTCATATCCCCCTTACAAGCCTCAGACTACACCCCCTTACCTTTTACTTTCTCAGCTTCTTGGTGGGGTGCAGCAACCAAACTACCCTGTGCTGTTTTGACTTTTTAAAACTCCAGTGTAAAAAACTTAAGCAATAAAGACATGGCGAAAGCATCAAAAGCTCCTACTCTAAATTCCCTGAGTGTCATATCAGGCAGCAAGAGTTTGAAGTGCCTTTTCTGTGGTTGGAAACTGTCTCCATATCCACTCAGTTTATAAGGTGATGACGGCACATCACCACTTACTTAGAACATTAGACCAAGATGAATCTAAGCTACTCAAATTATGGCCAGGTCATTTTTGGACTGAACTTGCATATTATTGGGTATGGCTCATCTTATTTGGGGATCCCTAATATGTCAAACATTGTTGCAAAATTCTCGTCTTTGCATTTCTCCTGTTTTCATATTAAGGGCAGGAAGGGAATCTTAAAGACCAGGAAGTGGGCTCGCTCTGAGGGTTGGTAGGGGTGACTTGGCTCCTGTACGGAGGTGGTGATGTCAAGGCCAAGACTCCCCAGTCCTCGACTTGTAACATCTCCTCAGACTGTTCTAGTGGCTTCTCTGTCATGCAGTGAAAGGCACAATTTAGAAGGTAACTACACAGAAATTGACTTGACATGGTCTCCTCATGTATCAGTCTTCCTTCTGTATCAGTGAGTCACCTGGTGTCACACTGATGGTGATGATCAAAGGGTTTCTGCTTGCCAAAGACAAAAATGTATATATTTATTTATTTTTTCTTTTAATTTTATAAAAGCCGGCATCTCTGTGAACCAAAAACAGAGAATGACATTCTGGTCAGCCAATTTTCTCACTGAAGCTTTTGTAAAATGAAATTTTCTTTGCTTCCTATTTTTGTGCTGTCTTCTAGTGTTGCTGGCACGAGTACCAATCATCCTTGGCGCTTCTGCAGTGCTTTTCATCCAAAGACTTTAAAGTGCTCTACAGCGGGATCTCATCCTCACAGCAGGGCGGGGAGGGAGGTCAGCTCTGTTATGCCTGATGAGCAGATAGGACACTGAGAGGTGACGTGGTGACTTAAATATGTGGCCTGCAAGCTGCAGGGACAGGAGCGGGTGAGAGCCCAAGCTTCCTAATTTCTAGCTCAGTCTGTTGTTCACTTGTTCCAGTCAATGCGGCCTCTCCCTCTCAGGGCTGAACATTTGGCACAGCACAACATAATATGAACAGCTTGCTAAGTGTCTGACCTCAAGGAAGAACTGGAAACCCAAACAAAAAAGAGAAGTACTCTGCAGTTTTTGAGAATTTGGACGGGAGTTAGTTATGTAGATTAGTAGTAGAGCACCTGCCCTGGCTTTGGTTCCTGTTAACTACTGGGGTGGAGGAGGGAAGGGAAGGGAAAGGAAGGAAAGGGAAGAAAGAAGGAAGGAAAGAAAGAAGGAAGGAATAAAGGAAGGAAGGAAGGAAGGAAGGAAGGAAGGAAGGAAGGAAGGAAAGAACTTGGACATATAAGCCTAAAGAGTTGGTGCAAATCTACTGGGTGAAAAATTGATACCAGATTTCAATACTTAAAAATATCGTAGTATTGGCAAGGAAGCCCAGCAACAGGAATCTTACATTCTGCCATTGGAAATGTAATTAGCACAACCTCTGGGAAAAACAATTTAGCAGTAGCTTGTAAAATTTGTCATGCACACACTTCATCCTAGCAATTCTATTCTTGCTTGTAGACTCTACAGAAATTCTTAGAATACATACAATTATATCATGAAATAAAATATTATTCAGTGATGAAAATAATTGAACTATATGTTTCCACAAAATATGGATAGCATTTATAATCAGTAGTTAGTGAGAAAAGCAAGACAGAAGATATCAAAGATGAATTTTGTAAAGCTCAAAAATACAAAAGCTAAACATACATTCAGAAGCACAAACATATATGTGATAATGTTAGGTTTTTTTTTTAAGCAAGGAAATGATAAAGGAAAAATCAGGAAGACAGTTCTACGTGGAAAACATAGGAATCCAGAGTTAGAGAGGGGTACTTACTATTTGGTACATTCTAGGTCTTAGGTTACGTGATAGATTCATGGGATACCATTTATTTCCTTTTACAATTACACGTGTGTGACACATATTCTCTTCAGTATTAGAGACTAATTTAAGTCAGTGAAGATAAACTAAAAGTGTGAAAATAAAAGAGGCTTTTAAAGAAAAGCAAATGCCTTCACCAAGGTTGTATGTGCACATGTGCACATATGCCCAGGGTTTAATGTACTGCCGAAAGACCAGAAACATCCAAAAGTTTTGAAGGTTAGTATTCTTAAAACATATATCAAAATATAAATTAAAAAAGTATTTGAAACAAATATAACATAAAAAGAGTCATTACTGATAATTTGTGATGAGTTTATAAAACAAGACAGACATTAAAACTATAAAATCTGAAAAAACATGAAGAAAAAACTTCAAGAAAATTCAAATGAGAAAGACACGAAAGATCTCCAACTTCATTTGTAAACAAAGAAATGCAGAGTACTTAGGAAAACTTTCTTTTTAAAAGATTGGTGAAGACTAGGGCAACTTTCTTTTTGTAAGATTGGTGAAGATTGAGAAAACTCTCTATGCTACCAGAAGTTGGGCAAAGTAGACATCAATAGTACTGAGGTACAACCTTCCCAGATTTGTTCATTTTTGTTTGTTTGTTTGGCAGTCCTAGGAATTGAACCCAGGGCCTTCACACTGAACTACAATCTCAATCCTTTTTTTAAAAATGGTTTTTGCTTTGTTTTGTTTTGTTTTTGTTTTTGTTTTTGTTTGAGATGGGTTTCACTAAGTCACCAAATTGTTCAAGCTGGCCTCAAACTTGCAATCCTCCTGCCTCAGTTTCTCAAAGTTCTGGGGTTCAGACACGAACACCTGGCTTCAAAAGCATTTCAGAGACAGGACATAGTAGCTTTAACTAAGCCTCCAAATTTTTCCCAGTAAAGTCCTAGAAAATCCTCCCCCCCCAAAAAAAAATCATAGAAACTAAAAGATGTTCATAACAACACTACCTTTAATAGCAAAAATTAGCCCAAATGTGGAATAATAGGAGAATGGTAAATAAACTGTAGTATATCAGCAATGGAAATAATGCACTCACTCGCAATTGTGTTTTCAAGAGTTGTTTATTGATATTGGAAAATGCATTCATGCTAAATGAAAATCAAGATACACAGTTGTTCTACTATATGGCCTTAAATTTATTAAACATATGTACACACATGTACACAAAGAAAAATTCATGGAAAATGTTGAAGAGTTTAAATAGAGGCCACTGCTTTATGAGCTCATATATAATTTTTAGTTTTATTTTTTTTCCCAGTTTCTATAAGCAACATTCTAGTTTAAAAATAACATGAGTGTGTTTTGAAATAATAAGAAGTATCCACCATAGAGGGGCAGACATTTCCTGGAACTAATGGGGCTGAGCTGTGGCCACTGTAGGGTGACAAGCTATTCCAGTTTGCTCAGGATTCTCCTGGTTTAGGCAAAGAAAGTCCCATGTACAGGAAAGCTCTCAGTCCTGGGCCAAATCAAGACAATTGTTCATTCTACCTTTGCCCTATAAATCTCATGGGAATGGAAAGATTTCTACCCTCTTGACAATTTCTTTAGTCTCCCTATAGAAATGCCTAGTATGACCTTGCAGCTTTGGGAAGATTTCAAGATAAATCACGTCTTAAAGAGTTAGCTGAAAACAGAAGAGATTGTGTAAAGACTAAATAGGCTGGTTTAGCTTAGTTTGTACAATCTCTGAATATGCATTCAAATAGGTCAGGGGACAAGAATTAGTTCTTGTCTTAGGGAAGAGGAATCTATTTATCTCTCATTTCATTCTTTGTGCTGCACAATTTCTTTCTGTTTGCAGACTGGAAGTGGTAGGTATATAAAGTTGCCAGAGGACACCTGAGCACTGAGGAATGCGGCTTAGAAGAGTGAAGGAAGTTCCTCAGGTTAGGATTTAAATCTACAGAAAGAACTAAGATTCAAGTAAGCTTGGCTTTACCTACAATACCTTTCTTACACAATCAGGACAAATCCTCTCTGACACTAAATTTCCAGGAAGTTCTTCCACATTGTTGTTTAGGAAAGCATCTCGAAAAGGTGAGAGATTACAGTATTGGGATAGCTGAGAGCAATTGCTGTGTTACTATGAAGTGTGATGAGTGGGAGACGGAAGGGTGGCGGGGTGGGG
>RJWM01019132.1:0-39652 GCA_004363535.1 Dasyprocta punctata | reverse complement strand
CTTACTTGTAACAGCTATTTGTAACTCTCTTATTTGTAGTAACTACACATACTCATAATTATAACCTACAAAAACAAAATATTTAACTCATTCCATTCCATTAGTTTTAAACTATATCTCAAATACTTTTGCTTTTGCCAGGGTTTTAGGCTAGTCTTCCCAATAACAAAATGAGTAGTGGTGGACTGATTATATAATTGTGAGTATATACTGTTGAATATTTTTTTCTCTGTCATTAAAGAAATGCGTTTAGAAGGCTGTGTATTAGGATGATAAATTCAACTTTATAAACTTTATTTTTAAACATGAGTAGAATTTTAACTTTGTTAAGTAATATTTGACACCTGTGAAGGAAAAATTTTGGACTTCTTCAAGAGATCCATGGGTGTGACAAATTAAATTTGTAGATTTCCTGTTAGAAAAACCATTCATTTTCCTTAATACTTTATAAATTCATTTTGAAAAATATTTAATCTACATTATGAAGTATTTTAATATGGTTAGGCTGGATTGCATGTCTGTAATACCAACACTCTGGGAAGCAGGAGTCTTGCAATTTAATGACCAACCTGGACAATTTAACTACTTAAAGAGACCCTGTTTCAAAAAAAAGAATATATATATATATATATATGTATATATATATATACACACACACACACACACACACACACACACAAGAGTGAAGGATGTAGTTCAGTGTGAAAGCCCTAGGTTTATTTCCCAAGTGTTACAAAGGAAAGCTAACAGTTACAACTACATAAATTTTAAAATCAGTTTAATCAGAAAACTTATAAAAGCATTTAATAATTTTAGAATTGTAAATTTTAACACTTTGAAACATTCCTAATTACTCCAAGAAGCTTTTATTTACTTTGATTTTTCTAAACTACATTTTCTAGGAACTCACTGAATCAAAAAATATTTTATAGTAGACTTAAGAGAAACACTGACTACAGTTTTTAAACATATTTTCTGCTGTTTATTACAGCAGAATTATATTAAGGAATCAAGACATACTCCAAAAACAAAAATCAAGAAAACAGACAAAAAAGTGTTCCAGGGTTTTTATGAATAGAGCGAATATTTTGACACTGTGCAGCAATCATGTCCCCTAGGATTTTAGTTTAAATTCTCTTCTATTCTAGTATACTCAGTAAAAAATTTCTCTTCGTTTGGTCATGTGTATATTTGAGTATGAGTGTAGGTATTTAATATAAAATTACTTTTCATCTAGTCCATTGCAAAATGTGTACTTTTGCAATGATTCTTTCTATGCTGTAGAAACATGGCAAAAATAATAAAAGTGATTCTACTAATTTAAAATGTCTCCAGTTTAACAGTGTTTTAAATTTGGTGAAAAAAGAGAAATAGAAATTATTAAATAATTTGATGACATCCCATACCTTACATGATTAAATATTCTACAATTTCAAAATTACGTAATTTTAACCCTTTTTATTCTTAATAACTGCATTTAATGTATTTTATTGCACTGGAAACATAATTTTTCCCTTATTTCTGTAAATTTGATCGACTAAAAAGATAGATAATATTATGAATTTTATTTCTATAGAAGAATGTAAATTTTTTACATCAGAAATTCAATAGTTTCAAACGTAAAACTCCTTCGTATACTAATTAAATTTGTTTAGTCTCATATAATTCCAGTGGAACTTGACAGATTCAATAAATTAGTTTCATTTGTATTTGAAAAGAATTTGAATTATCAGCGTAATGAGAAGAATAGAAACTAAATTCCATACTTTTTTATGCTATTCTTTGCTAGATAATTGATGTCTTCAACTTTTATATGCAAATTAGGCTAAATTTGTCAAAGTTTGATTTAAATCTATCTACATATATATCTAACTAACATAAATGTCCATTCAATTTAAATCATATTTAACATAAAATTAAATTTTATTAGTTTGAAAATTGACTCATACAACCATGCTAAAAAATCTACTAGAAAAACAAGTCAAATTTGTAAAAACACACTTTATTTCTTATATAATTTAAAATTTGAAGGTAACAAGTATAGTACGTATGATGCAATGTTAAATAGAAATGTTTGAAGTTTATTATTCCCAACATTCAAATTTAAGAAATAGTTGTCCCAAATTTATGAAATATATGTAACCATTGATGAGTCATTTATGTGACTAAATACTAAATAAAAGCCAAATATCATTTTTTAAAAATTAAAAGAAATTTTTGATGTAGTGTAGGACATAATACATTTAGATGTCAGCTGAATACAGAGAATAGCATGATTAACACTTTGGAGTGATCATGTGACATTTATTATGTGTTCATCAAAATGTTGAGGTACACTGCTATATTCTGATATATACTCATTCTATTAAAAACTACCTCTCCATTCAGAAAACAAACATTATGCTATTTTGCATAAGCCTTAACATTAAATCAGCAAATTTTAAGTGTTTCTAATATAACCAATGCTTTCTTGTCTTTCCAGAATTTGTTTCTTTCCTCATATATTCGTATAGCATACACATAAAACTATATACAGATGTCAGAAATACTTAAGAAATAGATTATTGGTTTAGTTTTGGTCTACATGACATAAAATATAGTACAATGAAAATTGTGATTAAACACCAAGTTTGATTAAATTTTGATTAAACACTAAGCCCATTGCATTGACATCATACTTTTAAAAATAAATGTACATGCAACACATCAATGTCTAGTGTCTTAATGTCATATTTTTATAATATTTATAAGTACATTTTACAAAAATATCACACTTATATTTCAGTTTTTAGATCATCATCTTTTTTAAACTTACACTTCATTTTATATGAGAATTTGTGGCTACATTCCTTTCCTGTTCTGTTTTTCTGGTGAATGCTTATTCTTTTACACATAATCTTTTTGATATTTCTCCTTTACCCTTTTAGTCTGCACACACATGTTTTCCACACACTACATTGAAAGCATTCTGTTTTTCTATTTAAACTATGTTGTTATGGTGATCCTTATGTTTTCTTTACAGTTCAAGTTAAGGTCTGGGTACTGTTTCCTAGTGTGTCCAATACTTAAAGTAATTTAAAAAGAATATTTTCCAGATTGCATGCTTTTAGAAATACCAGTTTTCTATTAAAAAAGATTCATTCTTTATACAATGATTCTTCTTTCATTACTTTTTGTGCTATTGCCTCTCAATATATAAACAGTCTTTCTTCAAATAGCAGATCATCCCAAATTTTTTTCAGTGTGCTTATCTTTTAAACCTTTGTTGACTACTAAATACAGCTTTGTCTTATAATAACATAATTGAACATTTACATTTGGCTTATTAAAATATGAGAAATCATAATCAATAGCAGAATCTAATAAACACTGAGAGTAAATGGTGGCTTATTTTCCATGTACATGCATTTTCAAACATTATGTTTTGTCTGAGTAGGTATGTCTATAATGTGTAAAAATGGATGAGTCCAGAAAACATATTTTCAGAGGTTATTTTTCCTATTATTAGAAATAATTTCTGCTGATGCGAAAGTATTATTTGCTTGACCTAGCAAGTATAAGTGTTTAATGGACTTAGCCAAGCTAAGGATATTAACTGCTAACTCTGTTTACCATTTTAGCTAAAAAGCACATTATTATTAAATTGGAACAAATGACACTGTCCTAGTGCATAATAGCCTAGCAAAAACAGCTAATCAAACAAACAGTATTTCTGATAACATAAAACGCTCAATAGTAACACAAAAATTGACTCTTTCAGGGTTGGACAATTCAGTCAGTTACATACAGGACCTTCCTAAATGTTCGAAAAAAACATGGAGCATTATTTGCTAAGATGGAATTCTGTAGAATGATGCTATGTTTACTAGTGCTGTGATTAGAATGGTGCTGTTAATACTATGTCAGTATATCAGCATGACATTGAATTGTTGATGTATAGAATCTGTCATAGATCTGTGATTTCAGACTAAGTCTGTGAATTTAGGCTGCCATATCGTTCCCACAAAGAAAGTGTTTATTTGGAGATATGCTATTTTTAATCTTTTAAATACATACTATGACGGGTTGCTTTCATGTTTGAGAGTGCAGCATTTAAAAATTTTTTATGAAATTGAAAAAACTGAAAAATTCTCTAATTATTTTTCATAAAAATAACAATTAAAATTATGCTCTAATATATCACAGTTCTTAAAATTTTGTATTTAGTGAATTTTTTGACACCAATATATTTTTCCAAGTATGTAACATATCGAAAGAGAACCTTTTAAGTGTTTGTTGAAAACTAATAATTTCTTAAACTGTTCTAATTATATAAATAAAATTTTTTGTGAATATAACTATTATGGTTTACAAAAGCTGACTGGAAAAAGCAATAAAAAATCTTTGTTCTTTGAAGGACTTAGGTTTTTTTAATTATCTCTGAACTGACAAACATTTGTACTTTTATCGTCTTTGCTTCTTAGGTGAGTTTAGCAGATTGTTTTACAAAGTGTTTTTCAAATATTAACTATTCACAGAATGACGCAGTTGTATATAACAAGGTTTTTAAATTTGTACCAAACCAGCTTGCCTTAAGTTTATGTTATAAAAATGCTTTGGTTCTTTAAACCATTGGAATACTAAACCGTTTTCTTAAACTGTTTTAAAATAATTAATACTTTATTACTCTTGGTTAATATTACTTTTAGCTAAAAACAAAGAGTAGTGCTAATAAACATCCACAATCAATTTTCTACTGGAAGGATATTATAATCTTGTCACATGAATGAATAAAGATACATCTCATTATTAATTCATCTAACAGCATATATTTGGAAGAAATATAATTTATTACTTATTTGCTAACAATTTACTGATGAATGCCAATTACTGTCTTTTTTATTCTTATGATATTAAAGACATAAAAGTGAGAATTATAGGTAAATCTTCTTTACTAAAGGATGAAATGTAATCTTACTATTAAAAATAAAGTATCTTGTTTTCCCCAAAAATACTTTAATCCTTTAACTTATTATTGCACATTTTGCAATTTTTGAAAATGATCTCTTATCAACGGCTAGAAATATTTTCATTTTTGAAACTGAATGCCATTTCCTTACACAAATGAAACCCAAAACATCCTACTCACTAATGATAGTCATAGATGTTTGTAATTCGCATTGCTGATTATTGCACTGACGCAAGCTACATACATGTGTATACATCAATTTTCCCGTTATTGAGTACACTTTAAGGGAGGAGACCTGCAATTGATGTAGTCTGTTAAAAGTCACGTGAATGGACACATGCTTTTTGCTTTCATGGAATCCCTACTAATCAGTGAAATACTGCATGCATAATTTTTTTTGTACTGGAAATCAAACTCGGGTCCTTGCTCTAGCCAAGGAGGCTCTGTGACACAAAGCTATATCCTTGGCTCAGTGTGCACAATTTTAACTTGAAAAACATTGGAAAATATTTTTTAAATGCTGAACCATGTTATATTTCTAATTCATGTACATATAATAATTTATGAATGAGGGTCTTAGTGGTCTTATTTTACTAACCGCAAATCAAAAAAATTCATATTTTGTATAACATATAAAATGGTTTAAAAAAGCAAAGAGAACAAATTTGTTTCATTCAGCAGGCAATATATAACAAACAAAATAAACCTGTTTAGAAGTCATAATTTTTTAAGGTTTCCAGAAGGGGAAGCTTTGTTAAAACAAAATACAGATTATATGTAAGAAGTAATCCTATGGATATCAGCAGATAAGTCTAAGAAGAATAAAAGAGCATGTAAGTGGTGAGCCTGTAACTAGAAGAATGGAAGAATATTAAGAAAATCCTTTTGAGTGGAACAGAGGCATAACTTTGTTTTCACAAATGTGTGGCAGTGGCGATCATGTAACACTCTCAGTGTGAAATGGTAGCCAGTATACTACTTTGAGAAGAGGAATTTCAAGGCATAATAACATTTTGAGGAAGTTAATCTGGTTATCTTGTTGATAATATAATAAAGGAAACGATAGTTAAAATAGAGAAAATTGTTGTAAGGTGATTAAAATAGTCTTCATAGAATAACATAGTGCATAAGGACAATACCAGTGTGGTGAGTGAAAAGTCATCAAATTCTATATATTTTAAATATAAAGACTAGATTTTCCTGATACATCTATGAAAGGTAGGGACTGTTAGTAAAAGGAAGAAAGTCAAATATAAAGTCCAGATATAGATGTGTGAATTTATAAAAAGAATGTTGCTAATAGCTATGATGATGAAGACTGAAGGAGGAGGAGGTTTGGAGAAAAAAAATAATGGAAGTTTAGATCAGAGCATGCTATGTTTGAGACTGTTAGTGTGAAGTCAAAGAGAAATGTCAAGTAGGTAGTGAGAAATAGTGATCAGAATTTCAGAAAACATGAGGTTAAAGTCATCAGTACATGAATGGTGTGTAAAACCAGGAGACTATGTCTAAACTAAAGTATAACATAGGTGTAGACAGAAAAATGATCAAAGGCAGATTCCTAGAGCAATGTAAACATTTACTGCTGGAAAGAATGAAAAAGAAACTGGAAGGTCACCAAAAAAGAAAGAATGAACATGAAAAGTAAACTATCCAGGAAGTCAAGAAATTACACTATTCACAAATGAGGTATGATTAAAATAGTCCAAGTACCTGCAGGCAGTTGAAGAAGAGTTGAGGCTACTACTATGGAGAATGCAGATAACTGTGGACCTCTTAATTCCATCCATTATTTACTAGACTCAGCAATTTATTTATAATCTTTCTGCTTCTGTTTCCTCAACAGTGAAAATTATAGTATTTAATAAAAGACCATTAAGATACTAATAGATAAAACCATGCATTTACATTACTACACATAACTTGGAGATAGTAAGAAGTCATCTGTTATTGAAAACATTATTATTAAAGATGGAAAAATAAGCCGGGCGTGGTGGCGCACGCCTTTAATCCCAGCACTCGGGAGGCTGAGGTAGGAGGAGTGTTGTGAGTTTGAGGCCGGCCTGGGCTTCAACGTGAGCACAAGGCCGGCCTGAGCTACACAGTGCGACCCTGCCTCAAAAAACCAGGGCTGGGAGTTTGGCTCAGCGGCTTACACACCTGCCCTGGCAGGCGCGAGGTTGTGAGTTCAATCCCCAGTACCGCAAAAAAAATAAAAATAAATAAAAATAAATAAATAAATAAATAAAGATGGAAAAATAGATTGGAATTCAGTTATAGAAAGCCTTGTATTTCAGACTAGTAGAAATAGCATTAAGTTCTTTATGTACCGATGAGCCAAAATTTTGTGTTAGAAAATTTGTTAATAAGTTTTTATTTAATTATTTATTTTACTTTGGGATTCAAGGGCCTTGGTAATGCTGGGCAAGAGCTGTACCACTAAGCTACATACTTATCCTCTATAAGTGAGCTTTTAGAAAGACAACTATCAGGAGGATATTCAAGTAGAATGGTTTGATCACAGAGAAAGCACAGAAAATTGAAACAGTATTTAAGCAAAAAGAAAGAAACAGAGAAAGAAAGAGAGTAGCAACAGATAAATTGCCACTCTAGTAAAATGGGAGTAATTCCTTACCTTACAGCTGTTGAGGATGAAACATAATCTTTGTGAACTTAAGGTAAGTCCAGGCAATTCGTTCAAGTACCCATGACAGAAACAAGGCTGTAATTATATGGGGAGGCAGAGACCAAAAAATTATCTTTATGCCCTAATGTAAATAATTCAGTCTAAGACAAACGGGTGAATTTTGAGGGAATGAGAGAAGAGCATGTGGAATCTAATAAACACAGAGTTTGGTCTTTTGCAGAATTTCGATTCAAAAAGGGCAGGCAAGTATATAACTACAGATATAGCTAAATGGGTCTAAAAAATAAATTTCACTGTAAATTAGGAAGCCAGGTTGTCTGTCACCTCAAATTGAAAACGGGAGGAGGGGATTTCAGAGTTAAAAGAAAATGGAGGATAATAAAATAGAGTAAGAGCATTTGGCAAGATTACAGATCACCTCAAAATATTGAATATTCATTTGAAATAAGAACAGTACACAGGATTCTGTGTGTTTTTACTCTTATTTTTTTCAGCCAGAAGAAGGCACAAGATTTACAGAGTTGGATCTAAAGAGACTCACATTTTACCTAATATATACAAATTTAAATGCTATTTTCTATAAATGCATTTTGGATCTTGATGTACAGACAAAATTGTGATTCCCAAAATTCATATTTCAAAACTTTAACTCCTACTATGACTCTATCTAGACAAAAAAAAAAGCTTTTAAAGAGATAAAGATAAATGATGTCAAAGCAGAGGCACCTAATCCAATAAAGGTCATTGTAATTATAAAACAAGAAAAAAGAACAAGAGAGTTCAGTTTCCACTTGCACACTGTCTTGGTTACTTTTCCCTCCTTGCTGAGACAAAAAAAACTGACACCCAAAATTAGGGAAGAAAAAGTTTATTTAGCTTACAGTTTTTGGAGGTTTCATTCCATAATCAGCTGGCTCCAAGGCAGGGTGGCATGGCACTGAGGCAACACTTCAAGGCAGCAGCCAGAGCAAAAAAGCAGCCAGAGTAAAAGGGGCAAGAGCAAGCCTCTTCTCCTCCCTTGTATTGTACACAGGCCACCCCCTCCCTCCAGGAGGCGTGTAGCTTCACAAATACCCTTGCCTCCCTTTGCACAGGATGAGCACATTTTCAAAGTAAGAACCCTGGCTCCCTACTGAGTCTCTCAGTTAAACTTCTGACATTCTCAAATTGACACAATGAACAGGTAACTGCTTGTGCTCTACACCCTAGGATGTAGACCTGCTGAGTTACTTAATTAAGCTTCTAAACTTCTCAAATTGACACAACGTATAAACCATAGCACACACATAGGGAACATGTGTGCTCAGTGAGAGTTCAGTTTCCACTTGCACACTGTCTTGGTTACTTTTCCCTCCTTGCTGAGACAAAACACCTGACACCCAAAATTAGGGAAGAAAAGTTTATTTAGCTTACAGTTTTTGGAGGTTATATAACTCAGTGAGGGAAAGCTGACCACAAGGCAGGCCGAGAAGTCTCATCAGAAAACATCTTAATCTTGTATTTCTGGCCTCCAGAATGGTAACAAGTAAATTTTCTCTTCTAAACCATCCAGTCTGTGTTATTGTCCAATGGCATCCTTAGCCATCAAATAAACTGCTCATTTTATTCATACTGAAATATTTTTAGTTAAAGTTGCATGATTCATCAGTATCTTGCCTCTCTTTTCTTTTTCTTATGAAATAAAATTTTCTGCCTAATGCATGTAGTATAATGCTAATGCTAAATATCGCAGTGGCCATATTTGCCTTTTGCTTGATTTTCAAATGAAACCTTTCAACATTACCCCAGTTAACATAATATGTGTTCCAGAACAATATATATATTATATATATATAATATATATATTATATATATATTACATATATATTATGTGTTATTTTAAACTTTTCATATGAAGCCCCATTTCATTTATTTTTATCAAGAAAGGATAACTGACATTAACAACTTTTATATAAATGGATATATTCAATTATGAAAAATATTAATATATTATACTTCAGATTAGTCACTTGTATCCAGTTTAATCTCAGACATTTAGCAATTTGAAGAAGTGAAGGTCTCACTCTTACAAGTAAAAATTTGGACAGGCTGAAAATTTGTGTAGGTGGTGTGTGGTGTTGGTGGTGATGGTGATGGGTATGTGTGTGTGTGTTTGTATGTGTGTGTGTCTGAATGTGTGGTTGTAACTTGAGGTCATAGGAGAAATACCCTTCTTTAAAAAGACAGATGATTAGAGTGAGATGTAGGTTCTAAGACATGCTTTACAGATCCATGTAAAGACGTCGAAAGAAACAAAATTTTGAGAATTCCTAAATGCAGAGTATAGGCTAGTGTGAGATATGAAAGTCCTTGATATAATAGTTATGTGGATATTCTCATCTTTTGGTAGATTTTTCTTCCGGTGTCTTGGTTACTTTCCACTCTTTGCCGAGACAAAATACCTGACCCCCAAAATTAGAGAAAGAAAGGTTTATTTCTTACAGTTTCTCAGGAGTTTCAGTCCATACTCAGTTGGCTCCAAGGCAGCATGGTGTGGCAAGGCAGCCATTCATGGCAGCCACCAAACAACAAGGCATGCAGAAAAGAGAGAGAGAGAGAGAGAGAGAGAGAGAGAGGGAGAAAGAGACCTTCCTCCCCTACACTGTATGTCGGCTTCACCCCTAGGTGGGTGCAGCACTCACATTGCCAATCCCAGAACCAGACAACAAACCAATCATGAACGCTAGACTCAGCCCCATCCATGTTACAGGAATCCTTGAGGGGGGACACAGGACACCCCAATGCATCCAGGAATGTCACAAAGCTTTCACATGGATGACATGCAAATCTGAAGTTTATTGTATGAACTGGGTGAATTAAGTTGAGCAGTAGACATTGTGAAATCAGATTCCTCTCCCTCTTGAAACAAAATGGTTAAGACCAAAGAAAGTATATCCCTGTGTGATAACACCAACATTCTTTGAAGTTGGAGAAAAGGTTCACTACCAGGCATGGCCTCCTGATCTCATGTAAGTAGAAGTTTTAATTTTATCAGAAATGGCCTGAAAGACACAGATTTTAATGCCAAATAATGACTGCTGCAACCAGGAAAAGACTTAGTAGGTGGTCAAATTTTCTCTCAGAATCAAGTATGGAACATTTGGGTAGGGATAAGCCAAGCCACCATTTAGAAATGTAGAACTATTATACTCTCCAAATTGAGTCTTATTCAACACTGTAAAATTAGATGGCCTTCCCAACTCTACCACCATGCTAACATGCTTTTAGTAACAGAAGGGCATTGAGTTGAGAAGATCTAAAGAGACACAATCTTGGAGGAGCAGAGGAAGAGGAAGAATAAACAAAAAGGAAGAAAAATGTGAGGGTACTAGAGAAAATTCTAACTTTGATGTTTATAGCTACCAACCTTTAACAGATTAACATAATACACACATTATATTCCAATATATCTTAGTTCCTATTTTCTTTGTATGACTGGCCCTCAACAGAAAACCACAAGGCATTTCAAATGTAAGAAGAAATAAGTACAAAGAAATAGTCAGAAAAAGAGATTGTTAACCTATTGGAATTATCAGATAGGAACATTTAGAAGATTTTTTTCTTAAACTTTTATTTTTTTAAGTTTTCCATCTTAATGTAATGCAAGTAGATGTTTAAAAATAAAACATAAAATTCACTCTCTGAAAAAATAAAATTTCATAACAAAATAAGAGAATAGCAATGGCTAGTATACTGTGTTAATAATCAAACTTAATAGGAAGATAACACTTTTACAGAAATATGAAAGCTAAAATAAAGAAAGAATATGTCAGAAATCAAAATTATAGCAATAGAACTGCAGAAGGCTTTCAAAGGTTTAATCAGTAGACATGGATGGGGAAAAATGCATTGATGGTGATTGCAAAAAGTAACAATTGTCCCTAAAGAAAAAGGCAAAGGGCATAAAGATACACCATGATAGAAAAGAGTGTCTAAACCTGGCAAACAATAAAAAATGAAGTAATACACGTGCAATTCAAATCACACACAGAAAAGAGTGAGCTGTACAGAAGAAATACCAAAATTGTAAAATACAGTTAGAAAATATTTAGATTTTACTAAGTTTAGTAAGGCATATTTTAAAAAGTGTCATTCTAATATACTAACATATATCACAAACTATGTTTTTCGAGAAGAAATATCTTTACCTGAGTTTCTAGGTTATCTAGATGTATTTATTTATTTTTATCATTAATTTTTAAATAAATATCTGTTTGTATAATTACTTTGATTTGTCTTTTGCTTTCTGATGGATCCTTTATCTTTATATTTAATGATTCTCTCATTTTGAACATTAATTAAAATTAAAGTATTTTTATAAATTATACAATTATACAAGAACTCTGCACACTTTTAAAAAAATGATTAAAAGTGTTCAAAATTCCCAACTATACAGAATGAAAACTTGATTTGGCTAAGCCTCATACTAAAGTTTTTCCTTTTCCAGCTGTCATACAGGGCATAACCAGAGGTCATAGCTAAAGACTATTCAAATAACAGAAGGGTTATATGATTTTGGACATGTCAGACTGAAATAAGAATGTATCCGTCTGTGTTATTGTGTCCATGCATATCCAGGGGCTGCTGCTGATTTAATCAGGCTCAACAACTAACTTAATATCGACCATTTAATCAGGCTCAACAATTAAATTAATATCTACCATGTTGCACCTTTCAGTTTTATATCACATGAAAAAGGATAACAAATCTAGCAGATCAGAGTGCCTGAAGCAACAAGCAGCTGCCTTTTGGCATGTGCAACAGAACTGGATCAAGGACAAATGATCCAGAGCCTAATATAGTTCTTCTCCAGGTGCTCCAAGAGTTGCTACCTTCCCTTCACCTTCACAAGACATGTAAGTCTAAATACAATATCTAAAATTCCAAGATTTTTAAAAATTATTTACTGCTCCAACTACTGGTATTTCTCTGGAGATTTTACAATACCAAATTCCTATAATTGTTAAGTGGCTTGGATTTTTCTATCAAATACTTTGGCTATCAATTTGGTATTGCAAAATTTTCAAAGAAATGTTTGACTGTCATGTGCAGCTCCTCCAGTTTCATATATATTAATATGATGTTTTGTTTCTTTAATTTGGAGCACTTCCTTTCTTAACCACTTCTAGAAGTGAGGATGTGTTGAATTATGGTAGCAGACCAGTCAACATCAGTGATACTCACCTGAGCTAAAATATCACAGGAGCTGGTTTAGGGTCTTTGGGATAACTCTGTAAACCCAGGATCCTATGTAGCCATTGTCATTTCCTTGCATGACTGTGTAGCAAATTAGTTTTCTATGAAGAGGTTAGGTTTCACTTCCTTATATAAAATGAAAATGAGTATGGGCAACTATTTTGAAGATAACAAGAGGCATTATGGTAGCCATTGTTGACTTCCTGTTATCTTGTTTTGAAGTCTTGTATCACTTTCATTGCTCTGTTTTGTTTGGTTTTATTGTTTTATTTTGTTTAGCTTTATTCTTTAAAAAAATAAAATAAAAATGACATTGTGACCAGATAAGCTCTTGCCTTCAATACACTTTATCTTTCAATTGATCAGAAGATCTTTATCTGGGTCCCTTACTTGTGAGTCATCAAATATATCTTGGAAACTCTAAAGCGAGAGCATCAACTCAGAAAAATCATATAATCTCATAGGTCAGGTATTTGTTTTCTTTGAAGGCAATTTAGCAAGTGTTATGGCTTGTATCTAGATGCCCTTCTCCAAAACTTCATGCATTCACAGGTTGGGATTTTCACAGCTTCCTCAATCAAGGGTGTGTGACCCTGAGATTCAGGGTGAGTGGCACTCAATTAGTCCACTGATTGGAATTAATATAGATCTGGGTGTGGTTGGGTGGATTTACTGAAGACAGTATGTGTGGCATCCAAAAAGTTTGTAGAATGTTTGGGATTAAAGGTAAAAGCAGGCTTGCTTTTGCTTCTGGTTGCTGCTTTCTGCCTTTTGTCTGCCATGTAATGAGCTGCTTCTCCTCTGTGATACCCTCTGTCATGCTGCCCAGTCTTAGAATCACTGACTACAGACTGAAACCTTTACTAACTGTGAACAGAAATAAAACTTTCCCCCTTTAACCTGTGTGTGTCAGGTACTGTGGCTCAATGATGAAATAAGTAACTCACCAAAAAAAAAAAAAATAGCAATTTTAAAAAGGTGTATCCTTAAAAGTTAGGGAGGCCTTAATCCAAAACCCCAAGAGGGGCCACTAAGGAGAGGAAACCTTCTTCAGTAGAGGCTCCAGTAGATAAAATCACCAGATACACTGATTTTGTATGGTCTTCAATATTCCAAAAGTACAAAACTAAGCTAGGCATTGAAGAGACAGCAATTTTCCTTGACTGTTAAAGTCTATGTTATGAAATTCATCTTATAGTCCCAAGATATATTATTTAGAAAGGTAATCCCTAAATTCTGTAAATGTTTATCAAACACCTCTGGTACCAGAGGTGTGTTAATGACAGTTTTCCCACTGAGACCAACACTTCTAACGTATCAATCAATAGGACATCATGTCTTCCCCCATCATCTGTTTAAATCTTAGTTGTTAGGACAACATCTGCTTTTCTCCTATTGGACAAAAATGCTGAAGAGTTTGTCGTGTACATATATCAGTGCCCTTAATGGGTGTTTAATCTCTCATTTTATGAGAATTTACTGTACAAACTTGTAGTACATTATTCCCCATTATTCATTTCCCACAAGAATACATGACTTTGACTCTAGACCTCACTCTCATGCTACCTATACTTTCTATTGCAATTTTTGATCAAACTATACCAGTTGAATTTGTATACTTTTATTCTCCACAGAAACAAACATCTAGGAACTGAATTCATTTCAGTTGCCAGAAATTCATGTTTTCTTTTGGCTGGGGAAATTAATGAGGACATCAGGCCATGCAGATAGTCTTTGTTTCTATTGTCTCTACATCATAAACTTTCCCTGTTCCCTTGTACATCTCCCAGCAACCTGAAATCTCTTGTCCAGGAGATCTTTCCTTTTGCCTTTTTACATACCAGAGCTTTTCTACACAGTCTGCAAGGGTTTTAGTCACCTGTCCTCATCATCTCGTCCCTCCTTTATAGTTATGGTCCCATATCCAACAAAACTAAATAAAGTTCAGTCCTTCCTTATCTTGAACTTCCTAGAATTCTCAGACTTTTTTTTAAAAAAATGTATTTAAATCACAGTAGAGAAGGGAGGCAAAAGCAGAGGCTCAAAGAGAAAAAGACAGAAGGCAGGTGCAGAGAGAGAGAGGGAGAGAGAGAGATTGAGACTGAAGTCCAAAACTTTTCATTTACGTTGAAGTTCCAGTTAAGATTGCGGATTATTTTCATTCATCAGCCACAGTTGTATTGCTTTTGCTTTGCTGCCATTGTGATCATTACATTTTCCACCACTCTCCAAAGATGAGCAAATCATAAACAAGGGGACTGAATGATAAAACTGATTGATAGGATGGTTTCATTTTTTTTCTACTCTCTGTGTTCTAAATTCACATTAACAGAGCAGTGAGAGATATTTACCATGCCCCTAGTTGACTCTCACTTGAGTAAGCCTATTAAATCAGATCCTGGGGACACTATTTATATTTCTTTTTTAATTTTTTAGATTTTAAAATGAAAAATTAACAAAAAAGATGATATTGTCCTTTATATTAGTCTTTGTGTTATCTTTCCTAGGAACCTATATCCCATTTTTATCATCAAACCTTCCAAGTTCAGTTCCGGGTATGAAACTTCATTGTTCTTACCAGAAAACAACCTCTCCTACTACTATTTTGTAGTGACTTAAGGAGGACATGAAATTTATAGGTTAAGTGGAAAATGCTGTATTACTTATAGAAAAAGCAGTGGCCAGTGTTTCATGTTGGTTGCTTTCCCTAAGTTCCAATGCAAAAAAAAAAATCCATTTTAAATGCTTGAGCAAGCAGAAAATAATAATGTAGAAAAATAGTAAAGAGTTTCTGGAATTGTCACTTTTATAGTAAGTTTAAGTGATCTCGTTATGAATGAACTCATTCTCTCATCCCTCAAGATTTCTGAGCGAGGAAGAAATGGTCTGAGTAAAAAACAGATTGCTTTGCATTTTTGGATGTCTTAGCAAGAATGTGCAAGGGCACTGGAAATCTTAGTGGTTTGCTTCTTCCAACAGAGGTCGAAAAATGAGATCCACAGCATGGTAATAAAAGGTATGTAGTCAGTGTTGGCAAATCAGATCTAAGAAAAGAAAAGAATGATAAGATTGTGAATGAGAAGAACTCTAAAATCTGTCTTTTGATATCCAGGACCACAAGCATCTATCTTCAAAATTAACGAAAGATCTGTAGATCCCACAGTAATGACAATGGTCAAAATTAATAATGTACATGAGAGATTGGTAAACTGTGGCCCACAGACCGCTCACCTGTTTTATGGTATAGATGCATTTTCTTACTCTCTTTAACTGGGCTTTGTTTGCAAAGAGAACTGTGTGTTCATAGTTGTAAAAGTGACAGTATTATAGGCACCTAAGTTAGAAATATATATATACATATACTTTTTTAAATAATGAAATTGAACCCCGAGGAAGCACAAAACAGAGACATCAGAATTGTGCTTAGAGAGAAACTTGAAGACAGTCAGGCTCAAGAGAAAATGCAATAGTCAGGCCTGCAAGATAAACAGCAACTTCAGGATATATTTCAGTTAGTACTACCTGATTCAGTGAACCTGGATACAGATCAGGCACACAGCTGGGTGGCAAGAACATCCAGACCATGCTCCTTCCCCTTTCCTCAAACGCATTTGTTTTTTCTGTGTACTTGCTACATGACATATTTTCTATTGGATCAATATTCACTAAGTGGCTATACTTGCAATATCATAGATTAATGATAGCTTGACCCATGTTGTACTTCCATTGTGATTTTGCTGTATAAGTTTTCCCAGAAGAACATTCTTGGTGGAAATCCCTTTGGGGAGCCCTCGTATTTCTCAGGAGCTTTCTCTTGAACTTTTTCCACTGAACTACCTTTGCCACTAGGAATCCATTCTTTGATATTTGCTGTACACATACTCAGTACATCTGACATCTAGCCGTTCTGGAGTTATATTTTTCCTATGTCAACAGCAAAGCCTACAGATTTAAAATATTTATAGTCTCTAAAGCCGGGCGTGGTGGCACATGTCTTTAATCTGAGCAGTCAAGAGGCTGAGGTAGGTGGAGCGTTGTGAGTTCAAGGCTGGCTTGGGCTACAATGTGAGTCCAAGTCCAGCCTGAGCTACATAGTGCGACCCTGTCTCAAATAACTTGGCTGGAAGTTTGGCTCAGTGGTTTAAGTGCCTATCTGGCAGGTGTGAGGTTGTGAGTTCAATTCCTGGTGCCACAAAAAAAAATTATAGTCCCTATATTTAGATTTTAAAGTGAGATATTTGGACTGGCTATATAGCTCAGTGGCGTAAGCACCTGCTTGGCAAGCATAAGGTCCTGAGTTTGATTTCTGGTACCAAAAAGAAACAGCAACAACAACAAAAAAAACACTCACACACATTAAAGTTAAATGTTTGCTGGCCTGACCTCTGATGCTTATTTACCTATATAATGGGGACATTAAAAAATATGGTTTTTCATAATTTCCAAAACCACCGTAAGTTATAAAGAAACACTTGTGAACAGCATGATTTTAAATTATTATTTAAAAAATTACATGGAGGAAATGCCATGTATGTGTAACAAGTTAGTTTGATACTAAAGGTCAAATTTACAATTCATATCGTGACTTGAATGAGCTTAATTAAAACATTATTAAAAATCCCACTTAATAATGATTTTCTTTGGTGACTTTGACCTTAAGTTAGTTTCAGACATCTTTCAAACTGTTTATGTTAGCAGATTATGCATACCCAAATAAGCTAAGCATTGTATACAATTTTCTACAGCAATGGTATTCTCTGTGATACTGAAAGATGCAAATGACCAAACTGCCAAAATTTTGGTCATCTTTAATGATTTTTAATCTCATATTGAACACAGCATCGATGTTTCATTTTGCAGGATATATAGATCATATATTTTAAGGACGAAGAGCTAATGAATGTAGTTTACAATGAAACTGTAAGTTTGTCTTAGTTGAGATTGGTAAACAAAGCTGAAATATACAATAGATGTTTATTTTAAAATCATATATCATATGACTTAGAATATTTTCACTCTTAGAAATAAAGCTATTCAGAAAAAGTATTTTATATTTTGAGTTTAGAAATTAGTCACGTTCTTTATATGAAATAATTAGTTACCACTCCTGTTTATACTTCATTATATTTTATATTTTTCACCATAGAATCACCATAAAAGGTAACTTTGTAATAACCTAAGGATTTTTTCTTTTTCCCTAATTTCAGAACATACTTTATAATTTTCTAAGAAATTTTGAAAGAGCAATTATTTGTTATTCTTACAAGTGGAAAACTTCATATGTTTTTTTAATGACTATGAAGCCCCAAAGGATTATGCATTCTGACCTACCATATATTTTCTTGATGAGCCAAATAAATCTTGTTGCATAGTGAAGCTACAAGTTCTCTTTAGGGAAATCCCCATCTGTTATTGTATCCTTAACATAATGTTGCAGACAATTTTAAAATTAATAACCACAGAAAATAATCATATGCCTGATGACATTATTACACTGTTCCATTTCAACTTTTTTCCCACAACACTGTGCTTTACATAAAAATTTAAGTAAATTTCATTTTTGATTACACTGGTGCTTTAAAATTAATAAAGTAATTTACTAAGATATGATAGCAGGCAGTAGATTCACATTCCTCCCTATTCATTTGGTTTATATAGCCATGTTTTTGTCTGTATGCCATGTACAATGTATTATTGCAACAAATGGTACATTTTTAAATAAAACTAGTTATACTAAAAGACAAATTGTCATTAATTCCCTACAAAATACTTCTTCTCACTTCGAACACACTATCCACCATTCTAGGCACTTTCTGAAGCAGTTCTGGAATGCTTCTTTCATCAGTGTCATTACATGGCATGATTAGAAAATGCTGCTGCTAAGTGACATTTAACAGGAAGGAAGGCTAATAAAAATATTACATTGTATCTTCATTCACCTTAATCACCTAACCTGGCACCATGACTTATCTGGGTTTTACACAATGATAAAATAATCATGGACGATAAATATTTTGAATCAATTCAAGATATTCCAAGATTTGACTGTTACAAATTGTGCTGCTATAAACATGGGCACACATATATGGCTGTGGCATGATGTTTTCAATTCTTCTGGGAAAATACCCAGAAGCAGAAATGCAGAGTCAAGTGGGACCTGTACTTCTAGCTTTTTGAAGATACTCCACATTAATTTTCACAGTGGTTGCATCAGTCTACACTCCCACCAACAGTGAAGAAAAGTTCCTTTTTCCCCACAGCCCCCTCAGCATATGTCATTGGTTGATTTCTTGACTTTGGCCATTTTCTGTTTTAATTTGCATTTCTCTAATGACCAATGATGCTGAACATTTTCTCATATATTTATTTGCCATTCATATTTCTTCATCTGAGAAGTGTGTATTCATCTCAGATGCCCATTCTTGGATTGAGTCTTTGAATTTGTGGGGTCTGAGGTTTTTTTTAATTCTTTATATGTTCTAGATAGAAGTTCCTTGTCAGAGGTACAATTATCTTATTTGTTTCCTATTCTGTGGATTGTCTTTTTACTCTGTTAGTAATTTCTTTTAATGTGTGAGAGATTTTCAATAAGATGAGGTCCCAGTTGTTTCTTTGAAGTATTTCCCATGCTGCCTGAGTTTTGTTCATGGACTGTTTTCCTACACCTATGTTTTCAAGATTTCTATGTACTTTCTCTTCCACTAGATTTAGTGTTTCTGTTTTAATATTTCAATCCTTGATCCATTTTGACTTTAGCTTAGTGCATGGTGATAGACATGGATCTAGTTTTAGTGTTCAGCATTTAGAGAGCTATATTTTCCAGCACCATTTATTAAGGAGACTATCTTTCTTCCAGTGGACATGTTTGGCTCCTTTGTCCAAAATAAGGTGTCCTTTGTCCAAAATAAGACTGTGTTTGTAGCTGTGGCCAATTCTTTATAATTTTTACGGTTCTGGGAATTAAACCTAGATTCATAACATTTAGTTATGTCTCCCTCTTTCTAATTTTTTGAGACAGACTGTCAGTTTCTAATTTATCACATAGGACTTGAATTAGAGATCTTTCTGTCTCAGCTGCTCAGAATGGTGTGATTTCAGATGTGTTACCATGTCTGGGAATAGTAAATTTATAGATACAAATATATAAAGAGAGATATACCTCCTATATATATACATGCATTTATCCTGCTAACTGCAAGCAAGTAAATATTGAGACAAGCTGGGTTAATCACTGTTTGAAATAATACTAGGGATTTTAAGGTAATTCATTAGCATGAGATGTATATCCCTTTACTTATTTCTTCTTTTCCATATTTTTTTTTACTTCAGAGTAAATATTTTCTCAATTTGTTTAATGTATTCCAAAATGTTTGATGTTTTTATTCTAATATGAGTGGAATTCCTTAATTTCTTTTCCACATTGTTCATAATGATATAAATATGCAAATAACTGTATATTGATTATCATGCAAATTCATTAAAAATAAGCAATTCAACTTATAGGGAATTCTAAAAATAGTGATTGCTTTGCTTTCCACTGTCTGGATGTTCTTCCAATGCCTCATGTGGTCATGGAAGGGGATGTTTCCGAAGCAGTTTCTGAATGTAGAGTTTGTGATTGATTCTTGATCTAATGCTGGGATTAAGGGTATGAGTGCTATATCTGCCCTATAGCAGGTAGCCTGCATACTATATGAAGGACAGAAACAGGTTTGTCTCTTTCTACCTCCTCTCTTGTTGCCTTTCGTATCTTCTGCAGTCATGAGTGGTTGCCCTCCTTCCATGCCACCCTGTCTTGGAGACAGCTGACTATGGACTGACACATCCACAAACTGTAAGCCTTTCCTCCTTCTACCTTGGGTGTCAGGTATTTTATCTCAGCAACGAGAAAACTAAGATAATACAACAAATGAGTTTTTTCCTAGGTGCTCTGGCTAGAACTTCATACGATTTTGAATAAATATGAGGACAGCAACTGGATGAAAGTATCCAGTCTTATAGGTACAAAACTAGCTGTGTATTTTTCATAGATTCCCTTCATCTGACTAAGAATGGTCATTTAGATTTCTAATCAATTGAATGCTTATACCATGCAAGGATTTTAAACGTAAAATGCCTCCTATTCATCCATTGATACAATTATATGGCCTTTTCCTTTTGCTTTACTGATACAATGTATTATATTAATTGGTTTTCTCATGATGAATCAGTAAATTTCTACCTCATCATGAAGCATAACTTTTTCAAATGTTCCTAGATTTAATTTAATGGCAATTTGTTATGGAGAATTTCAATTAACTCCTTAAATACTTGTTATAATTTACTAGAAGGCTATTGAAACTATCTTGTTGGTAGGTATTGACTATAAATACAGTCTCTCTCATAAGTATATTTGTGTTTCTATCTATGAGTCAGCTGTAGTTTGTCTTTTTAGGGACTTATCTAATTCATGTGTATTTCTAATTGTTATTATAAAATTATTTCTATGCTTTTTTAAAAATTTAAATTTCTAAGACTGTAGTAATGAAATCTTCTCTTTAATTCATGGTACTATTATTTTTTCCTGTTATTCTAGCTAACATTTGCCAATTGCATCATCTTTTCAAAGAAATAGGCTTTGATTAAATTGATTTCTTCTCACTTGTCTATTCTTTATTTCATTATTTAAAATTTGGTCTGCTCTGCTTACTCCAGTGTTTTAAAGTGGGACATTATGTTACTAAGATCTTTATTTCTTTAATATAGGCATTACAAGTAAAAAATTTCCTTTTCAACTTTAGATGAAGCTCATATTATGTTACCTTTAAGTTTTTTCCTTTCCATTCATCTGAATGTATGTTAGAATCATTTTAATTATGTTCTGAATTTACTCTTTATTTAAAAAGTGTTTTATTTTATTTCAACATCTCCATGAGTTTCTTAAAGCTTTTCCTGCCATAGATATTTTACTTGATTCCATTTTTATTATAGTACACCTTTGCAACTATCTTCATTGCTTTAAATGAATCAACTTTTTATGGTCTATGGCTCAAATGACATTTCATGTACACTTGAGAAGAGTGTATGTATGTTCTGTTATTGCTGTTCTTTACATGCCTATAAGGGTGGGATTTTACTCAGTATTATTCAACTGTTCTGTTTCACTTTTGTTATTCTGTCTTCGTCTTCTTGGTCTATCCATTACTGAATGGATTATTAAAGTCTCCAACTTTCACTTGTAAATTTTCTATTTCTCTTTACTTTTTGTTCTTTTTTTTATATTACTGAGCATTGAAATTGGCTTTCACAATGAGTTACATCCTCAGCCCAATTTCTTTTATTAATTTTGATTTTGAGACAGTGTCATAAATTTACTAAATTTCACAGGCCTCTGCCAAACTTGGGCTCCTTCTATTAGTCTCTCAGGATTACACACATGTGCCATTGTCTACAACTGATGCACCATTATTAGCTGTTTATGTTTTTTATTGCATTATATTCTTATAAATTGATATTTTTATCAAATCAATTGTGCATGTGTGTCTTAATTTCTAGCAGTTTTTTTTTCTATTTTTGGTTTGTCTTTTCATAGTCAGTTTGTAGTACCATTTGTATGATGTTAGTGTGATTGTGCCAGCTTTCTTGTGGTTGTTTATTCAATATTTCTATTTTTCATTTTCATTTGTGATGGTTAATCTTGACTGTAAATTTTGTTGGTTTAGATGTGCCTAGAAAACTAGAAAAGTACACTTCTGAGTGTGCTAGGGTGGGCCATGAGGGTGTGAAATAGGGGGATTTAACTCCCCCTTGGATTCTTCCTCTTGGGCTTTCCTCCATATTCTGCTTCCTGGAGTTAAGAAACTTAGTAGTTTTGCTCTAAAAGGTCCTTTCACTATGATGTGTCTACTTTGGAACCAACTTAACATGAACTAAAAACTCTGAAGCTGTCAGTGAAAATAAATATTTCCTCCTTGGTGTTAGCCTACAAAGGTATTTGCTCTAATAAAATTGGAAATGAATGACAAAAAAACCTACAAGAACCCCATAAACACATGGAAATTAAATAATACTCTTCTGAATAACCAATGGGTCCCAGAAGAAATTAAACAGTATCTACAATTAAATGAAAATGCAAATACAAATTACCGGAACCCGTGGGACATAATAAAAGCAGTCCTCAGAGAGAAATTTATAGCATTAAACTCCCACAGCAGAAAAATGGAAAGAACACACATAAACAACCTAATGTTGCACCTCAAACTTATAGAAAAAGAAAAGCAAGTCAAGCCCAAAGCCCAGAGAAGGGAGGAATTTATCAAGATCAGAGCAGAAATTAATGCAATTGAAACTAAGAAAACAATACAAAGAATTAATGAATCAAAGAGTTGGTTCTTTGAAAGAATAAATGAAATTAATAAACCCCTAGTGAACCTTATCAAAAAGAGGAAAGAAAAAACTCAGA
This sequence comes from Dasyprocta punctata, assembly GCA_004363535.1. Lineage (NCBI taxonomy): Eukaryota > Metazoa > Chordata > Mammalia > Rodentia > Dasyproctidae > Dasyprocta > Dasyprocta punctata. The sequence continues at coordinate 16,381 of RJWM01019132.1, read as the reverse complement.
TTCATGCAATAAGAAATGAAAAGGGTGAAATCACTACATACCTTGTGGAAATACAGAAGATCATCAACACCTACTTCGAAAACCTTTACTTACATAGATTCGATAACAGAAGAAATGGACAGATTCCTAGAAACCTATGAATAACCAAAGCTGAATCCAGAAGATGTAAAACTGCTCAATAACCCAATTTCAGCTAATGAAATTGAAAATGTAATTCGAACTCTACCAACAAAGAAAAGCCCGGACCCTGATGGATTCACTGCTGAACTGTACAAGAAATTTAGGAAAGAATTAATGCCAACACTCCTCAAACTCTTCAATGAAAATGAAATGGAGGCAAGTCTCCCTAACTCATTCTGGGAAACAAGTATTACCCTAATACCAAAACCAGAGAAAGACCCAACCAAAAAAGGAAATTAGAGGCCAATCTCCCTAATGAACATGGATGCAAAAATCATTAATAAAATACTGACAAATAGAATACAGAAAGTTATCAGAAAGATTATACACCATGATCAAGTGGGATTCATCCCAAGAATGCAGAGATGGTTCGACATATACAAATTAATAAATGCAATACACCACATCAACAGGGCCAAGTCCAAGAACCACATGATCATCTCAATAGATGAAGAAAAAGCTTTTGACAAAATTCAACACCCATTCATGATAAACACCCTACAGAAAGTAGGAATAGATGGTCTCTACCTCAACCTGATAAAAGCCATATATCATAAAAAAACAGCCAACATCTTCCTAAATGGACAAAAACTGAAAACTTTCAACCTGAAATCAGGAACAAGACAAAGGTGCCCATTATCTCCACTCCTATTCAATATAGTTCTGGAAGTATTAGCCAGAGCAATCCGACAAGAGAAAGAAATAAAGGGAATAGGGATAGGAAAGGAAGAAGTAAAATTATCATTATTTGCAGATTACATGATACTCTACACAGAAGGCCCCCAAAAATCCATTAAAAGATTTCTAGAAGTAATAACCAAATTCAGCAATGTTGCCAGATACAAGGTGAACACTCAAAAATCAATAGCACTCCTATATACAAACAACAAAGACACTGACAGAGAAACAAGGGAAACCACACCTTTCACTATAACATCCAAAAAAAATGAAATACTTAGGAACTAATCTAACAAAGGAAGTAAAAGATCTATACAGTGAAAATTACATTACTCTGAAGAAGGAAATCAAGGAAGATTTCAGAAAATGGAAAGACATTCCCTGTTCATGGCTAGGAAGAACAAACATCGTGAAAATGGATATTCTCCCAAAATTATTACACAGATTTAAAGCAATATCAATCAAAATACCACTTGCCTACCTCACAGAGCTAGAGAAAGCATTCCTGAAATTCATCTGGAACCAGAAAAGACCTTGAATAGCAAAGGCAATTCTGGGCAACAAAGGTAAGGCAGGAGGCATCACAATCCCCAGCTTGAAACTATACTACAAAGCTACTGTGATAAAATCAGCGTGGTACTGGAATCAAAACAGACCTGAAGATCAGTGGAATAGATTAGAAGATACAGCCACAACTACAAACAAACTTAGCCATCTCATCTTTGACAAAGAGGCCAAACATGTACATTGGAAGAAAGATAGCCTCTTTAACAAATGGTGCTGGAAAAACTGGCTTTCTATATGCTGTAAACCAAAACTAGATTCATGTCTGTCACCATGCACTAAAATAAAGTTAAAATGGATCAAAAATCAAAATATTAAAACAGAGATACTAAACTTTCTAGAAGACAAAGTAGGTAAAAATCTTGATGACACAGGAGTAGGCAGAGAGTTCATGAACAAAAATCATACAGCACGGGAAACACTTTCCAGAATCAACAACTGGGATCTCATCTTACTAAAAAGTTTTTGCATGCCAAAGGAAATCTCCAACAGAGTGGAAAGGAAACCCATGAACTGGAAAAATATCTTAGCCAATTGTCCATCAGACAAAGGATTTCTATCTAAAAAACATATAAAGAATTAAAAGAAATCAGGCCCCTAAAATTCAAGAACCCAATCCAAAAATTGGCATCTGAGATGAATACACATTTCTGAGAGAAAGAAATACAAATGGCAAATAAATATATGAAAAAATGTTCAACACCAATGGTCATTTGGGAAATGCAAATTAAAACAACACTGAGTTTCCATCTCACTCCAGAACGAATGGGCAAGATTAAAAAATCAACCAATAACAAATGCTGGAGGGACTGTGGGGAAAAAGGAACTTTTCTCCACTGTTGGTGGGAGTGTAGACTTATGCAATCACTGTGGAAATCCGTGTAGCGATTCCTCAAGAAGCTAGGATTAGAGATCCCATTCATCCCAGCTATCCCACTTCTGGGTATTTTTCCAGAAGAATTGAAAACATCATACCACAGTGATATTTGTGCACCCATGTTTAGAGCAACCAATTTGTAATAGCCAGATCTTGGAAACAATCCAAGTGCCCATCAATCAAGAAATGGTTTTAAAAAGATGTGGTATTTTTATACATTGGAGTACTACTCAGCTATTAAGAAAGATTGCATTGAGACTTTTATAAGTAAATGAACATGACTTGAGACCATACTCATAAGTGAGATAAATCAAACCCACATGTGTAAATACCATATTGTCTTCCTAGTGTAAGAAACTGGAAAAGTATATATGGTCCAAAATCTACAACAAATACTATTTAAGGGTAAAAAACTGCTCAAAGAGCATAGGTAATCGGGAAGGTAAAAGAGGGAAAGAGGGAAGGGAAAAGGAAAAAGATATAAATCTGTATATATGTATATGTAAGAAAACTAAAATGAACATATTGCTGAATGTATTAGTTATTTAGAAAGAACGGTTAATACTCATATGATTAGATCAATTTTACATGTCTATATCTGTTAATGTAAACAACCACTTTGAAGCTAACAATATGCAATATTGCAACCATTGTCAAGTTTCTATCATCCTGTTTTGTAAACCTATAATGGTACTGTTGTGCATTTGCTCTAGTTTTTTGTCTCTTTTGCTTTTTGTCTTTCTTATATGTGTCTTTTTTCTCTTAAATAAAAAAAATAGGTATTTGCTCAGAGCAACATAAAACTGACTAATGCACCATCCATTCTACTTATAACTGGACTTTAAAGTGCGCCTCTTATAGACTTGTAGTTGAATCGTTTTGTCATTATTTTATTTATTAATGGACACCATTTGAATTTGAATAGATTATTTAATTAAGTGATATCTAATGTTGTGAGTGATATAGTTTGTTTTATGTGTACCATTTTCCCCAGTGTATTACATATCTTTTTTGTCTGTGTTGAATTGTGGCTTTCTTTTTCTTCATTGGTGTTATGGTTTGTGTCTAGATGTACCCCCAAAGCCTCATGCGGTCATGCGGGGTGGATTTTTGGAAGTGGCAGAAATCTAGAATATGTGATTGATTTATGGTCTAGTGCTGGGATTGTGGGTATGAGTGCTACACTTACCCTTCAGTGGGTAGACCTCATACAATAAAAAGATGGAAAAGAGGTTTGCTCCTACCCTTTGCTCTTGTTGCTTTTTGCTGTCTTCTGCTGCCATGAACTATTGTCTCTCTGCCATGCCACCTCCTTGGAGCCAGCTGATTATGAATCAAAACCTCTATAAACTGTGAGATAAACAACATGTTGCCCTTTAACTTTGGGTGTTGGGTATTTTGTCTCATCAACAAGGAAGGTAACTAAGACAATTAATATATATTTAATTTAGCATTTTTTTTCTTTAGTGGTGTTGAATAACAATTTGTGGGGTTTTTTGGTTACTCTAGAGTTTAACACATATCTTACATTTATGAGCTTTATGTTCAGGTTAGTTTAATTCTAATGGTATGAAAAAACACTGTTTCCATCAGATTATATTTTTTCTCTTCTTGCAGTAATATTATACATAGCACACATCTGACATTGGATATTTTATAATCTAATATTAAAAACCTAATGTTGAGAAGATTTTTTAAAACTTTTCCTCTATAGTAATTTCCTTTATGCAATACAAATCTTTTCCAACCACCTCTGTGTGGTTTTCAGGAAACATTTTGCATATACTGCTTTCCTGTGTATTTTGGGCTCAATATAAATAATTAATGATATTATTTTATAGTTATATTTTAAAGGTATAAAAAGGAATAATGTTTATTAGTAGGGTCCCTATTAAATTATTACTTTTAATTGTGTTTTGTGTGTTCATGTGTGTCTTAGTTACTTTTCACTTGTTGCCAAGACAAAATACCTGACGCCCAAAATTAGGGAAGGAAAGGTTTATTCTTACAGTTTCTCAGGAGTTTCAGTTCACACTTAGTTGGCTCCAAGTCAGCATGGGGTGGCGAGGCTGCCGTTCATGGCGGCTGTAAGCCACAAGGCACGCTGGTGAGAGAGAGAAGGCAGAAGCGCAGAAGCGCAGAAACACAAGAGGGAGACCCACCTTCCTTTACACTGCATCTTAGCTCCACCCCTGGGCGTGTGCAATGCTCACATTGCCAATCCCAGCGCTAGACAACAAACTGAACACAAGCACTAGACTCAGCCCCATCAAAAGTGTGAGGACTTGGGGGTACATACCATATCACCCAATACAATGTGGGTTCTGACTACTGTCTGATAAAGCTTGATTTTAGCATAAAGTATCTTGTTTAATATTTTTTATAAAGTGAATGAAATAGGAAGCAACAAATTCTCAGTTTTTAATCTATCACAGGGAGCACTTAATTTCCTTTAATTTTTTAAGTGGTACCTTTCCTTGATATAGAATTTTTGGCTGGAAAGTTTCTGTTTTGCATAGCTTGAATATATTGTCTTACTCCTTTGTGTCTGTTCTGAAGTCAGCAGTTAATCTCACTGGTTTTCCATCCATGGGTCAAGTTATTTTTCTTTCTAAGTTTAAGTGTTTCTCCTTGGTTTTGATTTTCAGGATTTCTCTTATGATTTTTATTTTGGCTTGCAGGTCAGTTAGAATTTAATATATGTAGAGTTCATGAAGTATGCTTTTGGTATGTGTGAAGCATAACATTCAGAACACAATGTTAACTATATTTTCTACTAATTCATCTTCTAAGAATATCAAAGTTTTTCATTGTACGTTTAAGTCTGTGATACATCATAAGTTAACTTTTGTGAAATGTGTAAGGTTGGTATCCAGATTATTTTTGTTTGTTTGCATGTGAAAATTCATTTTTACCATCACTAAAATTGGTTAAAAAGACTATTTTCCATTGTATTTCCTTTGCTTCTTTGTTGAAGATTGATACACTTCATTCATAAGGGTGTGTTTGTGGACTCTATTCTGTTCCAATGATTTGTTTGACTATTTTTCATCAAAACATGATCTCTTAGTTTATATTGTATCAAATTCAGGCAGTGTGAATCCTACTGTGTTGGCTATTTTGGCTTTTGACTGTATATAAACTTTAAATTCAGTTTGCTATACACATCAAATAACTTGCTAGGATTTTGACTGAGATCCCATTGAATCCATAGCACAAGGTGGCAAAAATGATGTTTCTGGTAGACCTCCGGTAGACAGAGAACAACTAGATCCAAGCCTCTCCCCGTGAGTCAGTGCCATTTGTGGACTGGGGTTGGGGAGAACAATGGCTGCAGCACCAAACAAGCCCAGACTGGGAACCAGTGCAGTGCTTGGGCCCCAGGTGGACTGAAAACAGCCAGACCCCAGTTCCTTCCAGTGTGAGGGCTAGCAGAAAAGAAGTACCATCCCCCACCCCCGCAAGTGACCAGCTTATCCAAAGAAACACAGGCTGTGATGATAGCTAATGAGGTGAAATGCAACTGGATGCCTGCGGTGCTTTGGTATTTCACTAACATTGCAGGTCTAGGACCAGTGGTCTTATCATAGCTTCAGAGGACATTGCTAAGCAATGTGTCATCTGGAGGGGTCTCCTTCTGAGGGTACAACCATTGTTGATTCCTTGCGGTCTTCTTTTGAGGTCCTATGCCATTTCCATTCTTTTGTTGGGTTGGGCTTTATTCTTTCTTGTTTTGTTTGATTGTGTTAAATCTCATGGCAGAAGAAACTGTTTCAAGGATAGCAAGATATATTATGGTAGCAATTATGGATTTACTATTGGCTTATTTTGAAGTCCTTTATCACATTCATTGTTTAGTTTTTATTGTTTCTATTCTAGTCTGTTCTGTTTGATTCATACTTTGTCTGAAGTTATCTGCAGCTATTTTGAAGACATCAAGGGGCATTATGGTAGCTATTGTTGACTTCATAATGTTTTGAAGTCCTGTATCTCTTACACTGGTTTGTTTTGATTGCTTTCATTCTGTTGTACACTCTTTAAAATAAAAAGATGATGTTTTTACTGCATTACTTCTTAAATTCATGAGCAAGCAATATCTCTCAATTCCTTTAGTTTTTTAGTTATGTAGGTTTTATAAAGATCATATGCATATTTTCTTAAATGTATATCCAAATATTTTATTTTGCTATATCTAATTTACATGATACCATTATTTAGTGTCAAATTTCACTTGTTCATTACTAGTATAGTTGAAGGTGACTTATTCTTGTATATTAACCTTGCCTCCAGCAATCAAGACATTTTAGTTGTTGTTTTATTCTGACTTATTTTAGTATAGTTTACATGCAAAGAAAGACATGTTTATTCTTCCCAACATATTAGTGTTTTCTTTCTTCTTGTTTACCTTTCTTTTCTTGTCCATCCTATTTTGTTAGCTAGGATACCAGTAAAATGTTGGTAACCTGTGATGAAAGGAGACATTCTTGACTTACTGATGTTAGTGGGAAAATTAGTTTTTCATGATTGATCTATTATATATATCAATTTTTCTTCAGAAGGATATTGTATAGTTGAAATGTCTCATACAGAAAAACTGTATTCCTTGTACTATATTCTCACACTCAATATGGAACACTTTATTTTGATATTAGAATATGTAGGGATTTCTCCCCAACCAGGAAAATTATCAATACAACTAGGTGTTTTATAATTCAATTTTACTCTGATACTGTGTATGTAGAGGTGGCATCAGATCCTTAATATAAAGTTGCACAGAGTGCTCTTATATGAGCCTCAATTAATTCTAACAGACTGGTTATAGATTAGGGAATTCCTGGAAGTCTGCCATTCTTTGTTTCAATGCCTCATGGAACTTAGGGAAACAGTTTACTAGCATTTATTCATTTATTATACAATAATAGAACTCAAGTATGAAATACACAGGACATGATATGAGAGAAGAAATACAGATTGCTAGACCTTTGAGGAGCATGTGTCTAGAAACCCTAAAACTCTCTGAACACTGTAGTTCAGAGGTTTTTATGGAGGTTTCATTACAAAGACATGATACATTGTTTACTCAAATTTTAGCTGTTTTCTGTTTCCCACAAGAGAGGATAAGGTTGACAATTTCAGACTTCTATTTGTGCCTTTTTGTTTCTTGTCACTATAGTACTTCCATAAACCCTCCAAAAGACCTCATCAGATGATCTGATCACTTGAGCAATGCAAGAGGGGTAAGAGTTCTGTCATGAACTGTGGTCAAATACCAGACATTTGTGAAAAATGTTCTTCTAACACCATTCTTTACTCAGAGACTCACAAAGTTTTTAAGAGTTCTGTTCCTGAAGCTTACAACAAAAACTATGTATTTCCATTATGCAATGCACTATAAAGTAGTTATATTTATTACACAATTTACATTCCTTCCATAAGTTTTTTATTAGATGGTGGCTTTATTTGGTCACTAAATGATACATGGTTTTACCAATGCACCAAGTTTATCCACTCACCATTGAACTATATCTTGGTTACTTCTGTGTTTTGGTAGTTGTGAAGACAGTTGTGAAAAAAGTTATGTTCAGATTGCTTTGTCGACATAAGTTTAAATTTATTTGAGTAAACACAAAACAACACAGCTGCTGGAAAATGTGGTTAAAGTATGCTTAGTTTTTTAGTGAAATATCAAAGTACACTTGTATGTTTTTGTATTCCCACCAGCAACGAAAAGCTGTTTCTGTTCTTCTAAGTTACTGCAAGCATTGCTGTTGCCATTGTTTTGTATTTTAGCTACTTTAGTATGTTTATAAAGTGTATTTGTCAGCTTTTGCATCACTGGGTAGCAAGTACTTGTCACTTACAAGTTAAAGGAGAAATTCATTTGGGTGATAGTGTCAGCTTACGATTACATGAGTTCACAACTGAAACAGCATGGTGCAATAAAACTGCTTTTTTCATAATTTTCAGGAAGCAGAGCAGGGAAACAGTGCTTGAGCAAAGAGGCCAAAACCAGATACAGCACCCAAGGTCACACCTTCCTGACTCATCCAGCACTTACCAGAGATGTACTTCACTAATTTTCTGGGAAGATTCCAAGCCAATATGTTGACAGTATGAATTAACTGTCACAGTAGGGTCATGGTGCATTTTAATTTGAATTCCCAAAGACATACAATGGTATCATCTTTCCATATGTTGTTTATCATTTTTGAATCATTCTTGGTATGTAATCTGTTCAGATCTTTTGCACATTTTTCCACCTTTTGCTCAATGGTTTCTTTAAATTGTGAAAGTTGAGAAAATAATATTGCTGTATGAGAAAGTTACTAAAACTGATTTTATTTAATTTTCACATCATGAGCTGAAACTGTATGAATTTTAGCCCTTTTGTCTTACATTATCACTTCCTTTAGTTTTCTTTGATTTATTTTAAAATCAATGGGTTTATTATTTCATTTTGGGTTCAAGTTATTTAAGTTAGTACTCTATTTCTTTTATTTTATCATGGTCAAATAAAAAGTTACCCACTTAAACAGGAAGACTCTTTATAAATATTTTTTAAAGGGTGGTCTTTTAAATTTGACATTGGATTTTATTTTAAAAGCAACATCCTTGAAAGTATCTATATATACTTCTATCTAACCTATGTGAATATTTATATCATGCATGACTTCATTGATAGCCATGTAAATAATAATAAAGGCACAAAACAGCTGCAAAGGAATTATAAAATAATAACATGATTATTAAATTCATTGATTTTGGTTCCAGAATCTGTAGCTTTCAATAATAGACAGAAATTTAATATGTAATGTTGGAGAAATACATAATATCACTGCATCACTGTATTTCTATCTGTAATTAAGAATGAGCAACAATATTAAATAGTTTATTATATTTATCATAGAATGCTATATTTAATCCCCAAGTGGCATATTAAATTCAAATACATGTTAATGAAAAATGAGTCTCTACATCATATTCATTTTTATTTTTATCTGAAAAATATTTCATAGCACATTTAGCTTCAGATGAAACAATCAAAGAAGGAAAATTGCCAGAATAGAATATTTCTGGTGTGAAAATTATCATAGGGCTACATGCACTCCAGAATAAAAGGTAATGCTGCTGAAAATTCAAATTTAGAGCACATAGCTTATGAGAATACAATTACAGATTTCAGTCACAAGGAAAGAGTTAATTTAAGTAATTTTGGTACTAAGGTTATTTCTGAGTAGAATTCTCCCCATGTAGTAGTAATGGCTTATGAGATAGCAAATGTAGATTCTTACTTTGAATTCAAAAATTTTAACTGACTCTATTAAGCATTAGTGCTTTTTGTGAGTACTTCACTGACACGTAAGACACAAATCAGAAATGCAGAATAGGTTCTGAAGCAGCAGTAGCCAATTCCACTTTTGAAAATAGCACAACAGCTCTCCCATCACAGGCCCAGGGAAACCAAATATTCAGAACAAATAATCCACCCGATTAGAATTCATGATTTAAAGTGTCTCAAGCAGCATCTCTGCAGGGCTGGCATGAAGCCAATCATAATTTTGGACGACTTCTCCTTAGCCGTGCTGTGGTCTTCTGAATAAGGCAGGAAATAAATATATCCTTTTATGCAATATTATAAAAAGTTTACAGAAAATCCTACTCTTCTGTATCTGTGCACTAATTCCACCATAAAGCTTTGAAAACCATAGCAGTAAGCATTTGTTAATATCTTAAACACTATTTTTGTTGCTATTACTAGGAGTGACTAGGAGTGACTGAGAGTGAGACAAGTCATATTTAAGTTATTGTTCCATAATGTGGTGAAATTGCAATGCAAACTGATAAAAGTCAACATACAAAGTGATTTTCTTTGAAAGTACTAAAATGTAACTATTGCTTTTTAGTCTTTTGTGTTAAAAAGTGTACTCTTTTCTTATACAATTATGTGAAATTTACTCTTTTATATGTTATACTCAGAAAGAAAGTTTTCTTTAAAAGGGTTTATTACAGCCAAAATCTTTCAGATTTGCTGTTACAAGATACTTTCTGATGTACTCCATGACTTTCACTTAGCTATGAAGTTGGTCAGAATCTTACATATGTTTTATGTTTTTTATGATTGAGAGTGGAAGGTATTTTAGAATACTTTCTTAGATTACTTGCCACCCAAGCATAACTTTTATGTGAAACAAGTCACTTTCATCTCACTTGTTCCTTTATTTTCTCTACTAGTTCACAAATTGAGATAGTCCATGTAAGTCATAGGAAATACATATTGATAGCAAGGATCTTCTGAACTCATAAATTTGTCTACACTTACCAATTTGACAGGAGGATTATGTAGTCAGCAAAGTAAATTAGTGATTAATATTTCTTGTTGCTCTTATTATTATTATTTTATTATTATTATTATTTTTTTTTTTGTGGCACCAGGGATTGAACTCATAACCTCACGCCTGCCTGACAGGTGGGTAAGTCGCTGAGCCAAACTCCTGGCCCTGGTTTTTTGAGGCAGGGTCACACTGTGTAGCTCAGGCCGGCCTTGTGCTCACGTTGTAGCCCAAGCCGGCCTCAAACTCACAACGCTTCTCCTACCTCAGCCTCCCAAGTGCTGGGATTAAAGGCGTGCACCACCACGCCCAGCTACCTTTATTTTTTTGAAAAAACTTTTTATTTAAGAGAAAATGACCAGGGTCCTGACCTCAGGACCCTGGAGGAGAATGAGAAGGGCCCCTTCCGGAGCCCGGCCTGCCGGACTGGAGCGGTGCAGACTCGGACCAGGAAGCAAAAATGAACTGCCCTCCGGGGTCCTGACCTCAGGACCCTGGAGAAGAACGAGAAGGGCCCCTTCCTGGGTGGGCTTGGAATCAGGGACAAATACACCCCCCCCCACCCCCGGTCAACAACCTGCTGTTTCGGAGGTCTGGCTAAATTGATAGCAATCAAGGAACATCAACCAACTTTTTGCTAGTATTGTTTAGTAGATCTTTACAGGCCTCTGGACAGCAACCCGAGCATCTCTATGGAAGGTGACAGCAGGCAATGTAGCAAGTACGGGGGATTCTCTTCTGTCTTGTCTTTGAGGCCCAATATGGTTCTCTCTCTTTTGCTTTACTCTGATCATTGTTATTATTATCAATAAAATTAAAAAAAGAAGAGAAAATGGACACAGAAAAGAAAAACAAAAAGCAAAAGAGACAAACAACAACAACAACAACAAATCCATTACAATAACATTATAGGTTTACAAAGTGAGATGATTGGAATTTGACAGTGGTTGTAATATTGCATATCATTACCTTCAAAGGGGTTGATTAGATTAACAGATATAGACATGTAAAATTGATCTAATCACATGAGTATTAACTGTTCTTTTTCAATAACTAATGAATTTAGTAGTATAGTCATTTTAACTTGTAGCACTTTAAAAGAAAAAGTTTTCTTTAACTGTTACATTCTCTTCTCCAAAGTTTTTTTTGGAAAAACAAAGAACACAGAACTGAGAAGAAGTAACTTACTGGCTCTGGTAAACAAATGTGAACTAAATTCCACAGTGGTTGTTGCAGTCTATCCTCTCCTAACAGTGGAGAAGGGTTCCTCCTTACCCACAGCCCTGCTAGCATTTGTTATTGGTTGATTTCTTGATGATAGCCATTATTGCTAGAGTGAGGCGGAATCTCAGTGTTGTTTTCATTTGCATTTCTTGAATGGCCAGTGATGTTGAACATTTTTTCACATATTTATGTGTCATTTGTCTTGCTTCATTTGAGAAGTGTGTATTCATCTTGATTGTCCATTTTTGAACTGGGTCTTTGAATTTGGGGGCCTTATTTTTTTCAAACTTTTATATGTTCTAGATATCACTGTGCTAGGCTTGAAGGTTCCATTTGATCCAGGCATTCTCCTTCTGGGTATTTTCCCAGAAGAATTGAAAACATCATACCACAGCAATATATGTGCACCCATGTTTATAGCAGCACAATTTGTAATAGCTAAATCTTGAAAGCAACTCAAATGCTCATCAACCATGGAATGAATTAAAAAGATATGGTATTTTTATGCAAAGGAGTATTACTCAGCTATGAAAAAGAATAAACTCAAGGCTTCTATAGGTAAATGGATACAGTATAAGACCATACTCATGAATAAAATAAATCAGACTTGAATGTGTAAACATTGCTTTTTCTCCCTAGTGTAAAATACTGAAAAATTAAATAGGTTCCAAAATGCACAATACATACTGTGAAAGTGAAAGGGGAATAAACTGCTCAAAAGGAAAGAACAACTAGGGTGAGGGAAAGGATAAAAAAAAGGGAAAAGTTTATATATTTGTATATATACGTTAGATAATTATACTACTAATCTCTGCTAGTTCATCAAAAAGAATGGTTTGTGCTTTCACTGTTTGATAATTTTTTCATGCTTGTATCTTGTAATCTGAAAAACTACTTTGAAGATAATAGTATGAGATATATTAACCATTGTTAATCTCTTATTACATTGTATTACCATTTTTGTTGTTTTTTGTGTTTTAAAATAAAAAAGAAGTTGAAAAACAAAGAAAAAAGAAATAGCAGCTAGTCATTTTGATTTTGAATGCACACTGCCACTGTAGCAGCCCATTGCAGAAAATGTGTGTAAATATCATTTCTAATAAACTGTCATTGTAATATCTATTTATCTATTTCCCTTACCAAACTGAAATTATATTATGAAATCATATTGTTAAAATATTTCACTATAGTCTGTTACATGTGTATAGAAATATATAAAAGCTTAAGAATAAATTTAATAAACATTTGTAAAGTGAAAGTATATCTGCTGCTTTGTTTTCTTTTTTTTTTTTGCATTGTTTTCTAAATGTTTCATTTTCTGCACTGCTCTGCCCTCTCTAATACCTTAAAAACACAAAACTCTCTCACACAGGTGTCCTTGACCTTAGTGGTACATAATATCCATATTTTTTGCCTGAGATTTTATAAGCACAGACTTGGTCACTAGGAATGTTTGTACTTAATTATTAGCTTAAATCACAGCAGAGGACCATCATTAAAAGGAAAAATTATATCCTGAAAGATACTTTTTCCAGCGAAAAACTTTTTTGGAGTCAACTGAGAGAAAACTACCTTCTCCCAGCAAGAGACTGGGGATGCTTCTGTCAGGAAGGAAAGTTTCAAGAGAAATTTGTGATTGAAGATTTGCAGTTAAAACCTTTTCATCTCAACCTTCCTATAATTTTTCTTGTTTGAAATGTGCATTAAATATCAATTGCAGTTTTTACTGTTTCCTTTTACTTCTTATTTCATAGTATTAGTCTGCCTAGAACATTTAATCCATTTTGTTGTATTTTTCAATTACATCTTCCAGTTTTCTATCTCTTCTGTTGTGTAGGCATCTTCTTTAGCTTACCAATACTGAGAATTTTTTGGTGATGATATTATTTAAACTGAACTGACTGCATTTTAAAAATATAAATGGGAGTAAGTGTACAAAAGAGAAAATTTAATATTTTTTCAGTGACAATTGGCAGGTGGTTAAACCTATCCAATCTTCAACAGTATCCTGTAAACTGGAGACAGCAATAAATATACGGATTGACAATTTTCTATTTTTATATACAAGGGAGCAAGGCAGTTTATATGGCCACTTTCCCTTTTAGTTACTAATGATTAGTTCCAGGAGTATATAATCTCCCTACTTCCACATACTTTAATTCCAAATCTTAAATATTTCATTAAATTAATAATGTAACTGCATCACTGTGGATTAGGCAAATATTTTTCATTGCTATGATTATTTTAACATGGAAAATTTTGTTGTCATTGTTAATAACTAATGTACGCAGATTTCTGTAAGCTACAGCAATTTACTTCCAGTTGCTCCAAAAGTCTGTTTAATACATTAAATTTCAATGTGTGTTCCCTGGACCAACAAATGTTATAAATTTGGAATTTGTTTTATATGCAAATTTTGTGCTCATAATTAAATCTGCTTGGTGAAGAAATATATATATATCTCAATTTCATTAAAGTTAGCTTCTGGAAATTTACCTAGTTCTTTTATTTGGAATGTATAACCTTTCTTTATTTTCCTTGACGCCTATGTTGGTTTGTGCATATTAGATAAAAGAATCACCTCTCCTAGTCTTTGCAGACAGCTTTCTTCTAAGAGATATTCCTCTTTGTTGGCCGAGACAGAGATTCTAGGTACTTTGAAATTATTTATTCTATCCAATTTGCTATATTTTTCTTAATGGCCACCAAAGTTTGAATGTGAAATAATGCTATTGCTTTGAGAAGAATGGAATAGAATCCCGTCTTTTTAGGTGCAACTGGAGAGTATAGGATTTGGAATGTGTGTCATTTTTTCTTCTTTTAATGTAGAGTGGGGTGAAGCCAAAATTTGTCTTTTTCCTATTCTGACTTCTAGCAATACACCTATGTGTATTCTCTTGATCAAACTGCTTACTTTGAACTTGGGTAGGTAACTGAACTGTTTGAAATTTGAGAATTCACCATTTTGTTTTCTATAGTCTAGGTGACTCAGAGGTTTTCACCCACTGCCAAAGTTAGCTAATTTAGAAACCAGTCTCTTGGGTTGAGATTGTAAAATTTGGGAAATTCTATGCATGCAGAGACCACTCCTGTGAGACTGTCGATCTGTATTTATTGCGGGACAAAGCCAGGGAAAGAAGTGTGGATTATGCACTCAGTTGTTCAATGAAACATGAAGAACACTTACACATTTCTAGAAATAGCACAGTGAGATTAGTACAGGTGGCACAATTGGCACTCAGAGAGAACTTCCCTTCCGCCCACCAGAATTCGTGCAACACCCCACAGTAAATGCTACTCTTCTTCCATGGTGCTACGAGAAATAGAAATAAAAATTTAAAATGCTCAGGTAATCGTTAAAGCTCCTGGCCAGAGCACTTGCATGTTAGATCTCCTGACCTGACCATCAGTAATCTTCTGCCTATTCTACCTACTTGAACCTTGTTAAAAGTTTATGCATATGAACTGCATCTCTTGCATGTAGTCTAATCAGAGTGAACTCTAAAAGCATGCCTGCTGGAAGCCCTGAAGATAGCTCAGCACCCTGTCACTCATTCCTGTGAATCATATCCAGAGACTCAGTGAGAAGAACCTGGACTAGGGTGCACATCATTTAAAATCTGAAAGCCTGGCTCATCTGTGTGCTTTTGTATTTTCCTAAACTTTCTTAACTGTGGTTGCATTCAATTTAAGAAGCTCCAAAGTTACTTCTTAACAATCTGCTAAACATTGTTTTCTAGGTGAAACCTACATAATAATAGGAACAATTTATTTCACATCTTGCTTTGCTTATTTTTTATTAATAATTTATTTTATTGACTGACAAAGTTCAGTAATGTATATTTCTGTGAAATTTGCAGAGAAAATTATATTATGGAATATTTTTCTCATTTAAAGAAATTCATATGGATTATATCTAAAGAAATTTGTATGGAATATTTCTTCAAAAATTATTTCAAATGAATGCAATATATAATTTGTTGTATCACATGTACAGGAATACATACATAAGTGGCATGTATTCTTGCTTATAAGTCCTAGATATTCAAAAATGAAAATAATTAATTATTCTCCATCTTTTTTGCATTGGCACCTCCCCGACCCTCTAAGCTTGCAGTCAGCTTGCTGCCTGGCTGGGGCTTCATGTCTAAGGTGGACTGAGTCATTCATCTGTGGCATCAGCTGTGATAACTTGGCTTCTTCCTCCATTCAGTCCTTCCTTCGGAGCTCCATCATGGGATAATGGTCTCACTTTCTCAAAGAACAGAAGAGAAAGCAAACTTCTCTTTTTATGTTCAGGATTAAAAATTGTCTAATACAGAGCCGGGTGTGGTGGCGCACGCCTTTAATCCCAGCACTCGGGAGGCTGAGGTAAGAGGAGTGTTGTGAGTTCGAGGCCGGCTTGGGCTACAACGCGAGCGCAAGGCCGGCCTGAGCTACACAGTGCGACCCTGCCTCAAAAAACCAGGGCCGGGAGTTTGGCTCAGCAGCTTAAGAAGCGCCTGCCCTGGCAGGTGCGAGGTTGTGA
>RJWM01019131.1:0-30723 GCA_004363535.1 Dasyprocta punctata | reverse complement strand
TGTAATACTGTGTTGGGGGCCTAACAAAACCCCAAGACTACATGGAGAAAGAAGACAAGAAGTATAAGAGTTTTGGTAAAGCTGTGGCTGGATTGATTATTACCTCAGTATATAAGGCAAGTTCTTAACAGTGATAAGAAAATTGCTGTTGCTTAGGAGTTGGGGGTAGTATCCAATTCGATCACAAGATGTTTATCTATCAGACTTGTCATTTCTGGAATCCAAGGTGACTAGAACAGAGAATGACACAGAGAAGAGACAAGTCAGAATGATGGCAGAGATACCAAGCTTTTTATCCTGCTTTTTGTCACTTGCTGAGCATCTCAACGCCTCAGTAAACTGACAGCACTTTTTAACAAAAGCAGTATCTAAGTGCTTGTTACAGTACAAACCTTTATCTTCTTGAAACATTAAATTTGTTACATTATTTCCCCACCTGACAATTTCCTGTAGCTCGTTTTATCATGGAGCAAGTCCACAGCCTCTTGCTTAGCACACAAGGTGCTGAGACCCTTTCTACTCAAGTTGTAGAAACATTAAGTGCATTTAGCAATACAAATTTCTGGACCCAACCTCAGAGCTACTAAGTGTCTTAGTTACTTTTCTCATTGCTCAGACAAAATACTCAACACTCAGTAACTTAAGGGAGGGAAGGTCTATTTAGTTCACCATTAGTCAAGATTTCAGTACATAATTAGCTCGCTCCTAGGTAGGGTGACACATGGCAGAGAGGCAACAGTTCATGGTGGTGGAAAAACAGCAAAAGCAACAAGGGCAAAGAGGGGAGACAAGCGTCTTTTTGCCCCTTTTATCTTATTCAGACTGCTGGGATTAGGGCAGCTTAAATCCAATCAATGGACTGATCCAGCAAACACCTATCCTTAATCCTAGCACCCTTAATCCTAGCATTGAACTATGAATCACTCACAAGTTCTAGATTGAGCTACCCCCAAAGGCCCTATCTGTAAGTTCATGAGGCTTTGTGGGGACATATAGACATAACACTAAGTCAGAATCTACATGTTAGCAAGATTCTACCCCCTCCAGGTGGTTTCTCTGCGCATACAGTTTGAGCAATGCTGCTCTGTATTCATGGCTGCCTTTCTTGATTATCCTTTTGCAATAACTAATTATCACAGTCCTGTCTGAGTCATGAATATTGAATACAGAAGAGATAGTGAATCTTGGCTATTATTCCAGGTGAAAAACCTCATTTAGAACCAACATTCAATGAGAAATGTTTATAACTTCTCCACATTATTAGCAACAATTGGCTCTTTATGTAAAGCCCAGAGAGAACTATCATCAAAAGCTGCAATGAGAATATGATTCTTACTCAATAGCAATAACAACACCTAACCGCAGACACCATTCCCCAGTCCCTTATTTGTACACCTGTGTCTCAGGCCCTGCACCCCAAAAGCCTTTCAGAGATGTTACCTAGGACAGTGCTTATGAGAAAATACAGCTGTAAATTTTACCATCTGCTACCTAATTTGATGATGATGTTGAGCTCAGAATAAAAGCGCTATATGAAATACATTAGGATTTGGTGTTGAATTATTTATACTCTCTTGCATTTGTAGAAGGAAGAAATTATTCTATGCTTACACAGGCAACAAAGCTGTGTTATAAAGTATGCATTGTAAAGAGCATAGACTCTGGAGGAAATTAGGCAGTGTGATTTTGAACCTCTAATGGTTCACATAAATGATTTAAATGATTATCAAGGAAAGAAGGTGAAGTGAGTGATCACAAAAGTGTTGTCCATAGTCTGAGGGATATGGGAGTATGTGTCTGTCTGTGTTATTCATTTATGTGCATTGCCACAGTGTGCTGGGTAGGTTACAAGTATTATGTAAATCTGGAAATATCATGCACCACCAGTCCATAGGCATAGATGAGAGTAGTAACCTAATGTCAGTGACTCTCACTCCATATGACAAGTGATCTAACGAAAGTGGCCTCTGGATTTTTTGGAAGTCATAAATTTATTGCACAAATATCTGCTTCCTTGGGCATTGCTGACTCTCCTTAAGTCTATATGTTTCTCCTCTTGTCAAGTGCAGGACCAAAGATGCTTGGAAGGTAAGGGCACAATGTCTGATGATGTGGGTGAAGGAAATGCTACTCTTAGAGATTCCATGGAAGCTATGCTCTTGTTCTTGTTCATGGATAAGGTTGAGTGTTCTAGCTAGTCTTTTGGACACAAGCCCAGTTGACAAACACCATCCAAACTTAGAAATCCTCTTTCCTCTCCAGTTACTTACAATCATTTAATTGACTTACAGTCATCAAGTCTGTTGCCTTTTCCACCATGATTGTTCTCTTGGGATACTCCTCAGTGCCATAGATAAGCACATGGACAGCCCACATGGGTCATGGCCAGATGTGTTTTCGACCTTATTCAGCTTTC
The DNA here is from genome assembly GCA_004363535.1 of Dasyprocta punctata. NCBI lineage: Eukaryota > Metazoa > Chordata > Mammalia > Rodentia > Dasyproctidae > Dasyprocta > Dasyprocta punctata. The sequence continues at coordinate 28,307 of RJWM01019131.1, read as the reverse complement.
AGACTATATGAGGATCCATCATATGAGTATCACCTTCAGGTTAGAATTCTGTTTTGGAAATGGTTAGCAGTAGCTGAAATCAAGTTTACTATGGACAATAAAATTATAACCTCCCATGCTTCATAAAATTTAAGTAATGTATTTTGCATGTGAGTTTAATTCATAAGCCATAAATTTGAATTGGCTAAAAAATCTTTTTATTTACCCCATAAAAATTATTTAAAAGTGAAACTTTAATTTTGAAATGGATCTGGTATATCACATTCATCTAAAACGCATTAAAATAGTGTCTTAGTTACTTTTCGCTTGTTGCAGAGACAAAACACATGATGCCCAAAATTAGGGAAGGAAAGGTTTATTCTTAGTTTCTTGGGATTTTCAGTCCATATTCAGTTTGCTCCAAGGAAGCATGGCATGGCAGGGATGCCATTCATGGTGGCCGCAAGCAGCAAGCTGTGCTGGCGAGAGAGAGAGCAGAAGCACAAGAGGAAGATCCGCCTTCCCTTACACTGTATCTCAGCTCCACCCATGGGCAGGTGTAACACTCACATCACCAATCCCGGCGCTAGACAACAAACCAAACACAAGCAAGTGCTGGACTTTGCCCCATCAAAAGTATATGAGGACTTGGGGGGACATAGCATATCACCCAATACAAATAGCAAGAAAGAAAACATGCAATGAAATTCACAGAAGATTACATCATCATTAATAGCAGTCCAAAATATATTCTGGAGCTCTCTTCTTCATAAAATTATATTCACTGTAGCAAGAACTTTTAATTCTAGTGGATTTACTCATGGAAATCTGAGAGAAGAATCATAAAGGACACTCAAATGTATTTGTTGAAAAGATTAGTTTTTTAACAAAGGTAGTTTTGAAGAGTTGGAAAGTAAGGTCTGTCAAAGGAGACTAAGTGGAGATGTAATTGATGGAGACACTTCAAATTAAACACATGTAGTGAAAATGTATACACACAGAGGAAAAAACAGGAAATAGGAAAAAAGGGAAAACTACAATTAAGACAGGTTGTTGTGAATGGTGATGGTGACAGTGGACAGGGAAGACTAGAAAACATTTTCATTTAAGCAATGTAAAGGACAAAATATGCTTGTAGATTTAATATTCAAATGGGGTGGTTTATGTTCAGCTTCCTGGGGACTATAGATACAACATAAGGGTGAGCAAGTAGAAACATGAGTGGAAAAAAAAGTGACCCACGCGCAGAATGAAGGTTGGATTTCAGCTGCTCTGGAATTTGCTCATAGCTCTAGAGTGTTTCTTGCTGGAACTTCTGATGTCAGCCCTACATGAATGGTACAGCAAGCTGGAGCATCCTTAGGACCAAAGAACATTTCCTGTAACTACTAGGTACTGTAAAACCTTCATTCATTGAGTCTTCGCTTAACAGGTTTTCACAAAGCACCCACTATACTGTAGGAGCATAGGGAGTGAACCAGAACATGTTCTTACATGATTTGAATATAAAGAACTAAAGTGACATTTAAAATATGCAAAATGTTTTTGGAGCACAGAAGCAGACATTATTTCTGTCAATGGAATCAGGAGAGCTGTGGGGCAATATAGCATTTGACATAAATCTAAGAGAGAAGCTAAGAGTTGGATATTTGCAAAGGAAAAGAAGTTATGCCAACATGTGTGAACAGGTAGAGCTAAGCTATGAAATTCGGAAAATACCAGCAACTGACTAGTTTGTGAAGAGCAGAAAGTGAGTCTTGGAAGATCGTTGATGTAAATCACAGGCAACACTACATTTTAACTTTCTTGGCATGAATTTAGAAGACATGGAAATATTCTGAGTAGGAGAGTATCTCTAGTCATACTTAGGCTAAAGGCTTAAGAAAAATCACTTGCCATGTATATGCAAGATTGATTCCAAATGAGACAGCCTGGTACCTGTGATTCTACTGCTGCATCCAGTATTGTCACTGCCATTCTTTAGTTGCCTTTATTTCTAAAACTGGATGCTATCTCAGTTTTGTTTGATTATTTGTGTTTGTTGTGGTGATACTGGGGCCTGAACCCAGGCAGGGCCTTCACACAGAGCTACACCCTCACCCTTTTTATTTTGAATTTTGAGACAAGTGTCTCACTAAATTGCTAAGTGGTTCAAGTTAGGCTCTAACTTCTGATTATCCTGCCTTAGGATGCTGGGATTACAGGCATACATTGCCCCCCCCCAACACACACACAGCTGTTGTCTCACTTTTTTAGACTATGGATTAAATAAACACGCATTGTAAGGTTCTCTTAATATTTAGGTAAATCAACTCTAAGTGCTTTTTAACTCTGAATTGTATCTTTGCTCATACAGCTTAGAGTTCCATCACTTTTAGTGTCTTTTCATAAAAAACTGCTTGTTGTATTTGGTTTTCTAGGTGTTCTTATTTGTATTTTATCTAAATCTTTTCTAAGGTGAAACAAACTAACATCAAGACACCTGCGTGTTTTTGAGAAACATGGAATCATTTTACTAAACGTTATTTCCATATTAAGAAGTTTCTCCAGCATTTTCAGACAGATAAGCATCTATTTTTATCTATTTAATGAGCCCACAATTGCACAGGAATCTCCATTGTAGTATTACTCTAATTATTAAACTATTTTTGTTTATCTTAAGTCTAAACCTGCACCATACCAGTTCTCTTGTTCACAATATTTCCCTCTGGAGCTATCCACATTAATTTCAATCTACTTTTCTGCCAAACACATTTTATGCCCTACAACTACACACACACACACACACACACACACACACACACACACATCTTTAAAGACAGTTTATCTACTTCCATTCTCTTTTAGGCTGAGCAACCTCACAGTTTCTTTACCTGTTTGTTAGATAAGATCATGTACAATGCCTGGATAACATCTTGAACCATGATGTCCTCCAGTTTAACAACTTCGTCCTCAAATAGTAGAATGAAGAATTAAATGCAACGTCTGATGTGGTTTGACAACTGCAAGAGCCAACCGTGTAGACATAACATTCCTTTAATTCATACTTCTTTTACCTCACAGTGCTGACTTACATCATGCAAAGAAAAGAGAAAACAAAGAATGAGGTTATATATTTTTAAAGAAGCACCAAATAAATGCATAAAATTTTTATGGCTTCAACTCTAATCACACCTTTCTGGGTTTTAAATTGACAAACAATATTTACCAGTGATCACATTGTCTTCATGAATTATTAAGTACTAGCTCTAATGATCTAAATATGATCTAAATATCCTCTGTTAAAAAGTTTAAGGCAAAAAGTACTTAAGCAAAGAAAAATAAATAATAATTTTCATGAAGTCCAGTATTTTTTTCTTTTAGCTAAAAAAAATTTGATTGTCCTTTGCATTACAGTTTTTGCGACTGAAAATATTCTGGTTAATTTTTTTTCTTACCCTGTGGCACTCTCTCTCCCTCCCAGACTTTCACCATCCCTTTCCTTTTCAAGGATAGCACACATTCTGAATTTATTTTCTTAAGAATTTGTATATTCTTTAGAGCCATACTAATAGTACCCTTTTTAGTTTCTTTAATTTAAAATACCAGACACCATTAGTGAAAATGATACAGTTTTACAGATGTCAAACAATACTTTTCCAGAATTCTTAAATTTATTGTGTGACAAGAAATGGTGTATTTAATAAAAATTACATTGCAAAAAGTGAGCAAAAAGAGATAAGGAATGGGGAGAATTGCAAAGAAAAATTCAGGCCAAATTTTTCAATGGGTCCTCTACAATTCAGCTGAAACTGACCCAGTCAAAGGAGAATGAAAAAGAGATAACTCTGTGTTCTTATGCTGCAGTATATTGTATTTTCTATGAGGAAATTCTCTTTTCTACTTCTGATTAAAAAGAAAAATGGGTCTTGCAGTTTAATCAAAGAATTACTTCTCAAAATTCTTCTACCTAACCATTAGTGGCATGTTCATTATGCATTTCTAATAGTAACTAAGTGGAAAGCTTGATTCACTCAGTAAACTAGGCAGAAAGGGTTACATCCTTCAACTCATCCTTACCAAGGCAGGCAGTCAGATGCCTGAGATGCTTACCCAGCGCTCTGTATAAGAACTGATTGCTGGCCTGCAGCCTCAATTCAATGTCTGTCTTGACTTAAATCTTCAAACCTGGCTACTTTGGTCAGATCAGACCATTTATTTGTTGCACGTTTTAAATAATTTGTAAAATTTCTTCTCTTTTTTTTTCATTTTAGCTTCTGCTTCAGATATAAACTGAAGTCCCCACCCAATAGATGTTACTAATTCATAACAAATGTGGGGGTAGGTTAAATACTATTAACATTTACAAAATTCCTCAGACTTCTGTTTCTCTCACGACAGTGGAATAAATATTGTGAATGACAGGGTACTGAAAAATCTTCCAAGAATTACCTCTCTTTTTCCTCTAGAATAAATTCTATTTCTTCACTGTTGTTTTTATATTTCATAGTTATGACTTTCAAAAGTATCATAATATATTCTTGTCTTTTTATCATACAAGAAGGAAAGACTTATTTGTCCAGGTATCTGACCTGGGTTTCTCTAGGTAGTTAAGTCTTTCCTCTTACAGGCCTCTGCTAAATAAGGGCACCAGGCACAGACTCCTGTCACATCTGGACCCACTTTGGGACCATATTTTATTTAAAATGTTGTGCTGTGTACTTTCTAACTTCAAAACTTTTCTCCTAACTAATGGTCTACTTCTGAAGCCTTTCCTTCTATAAAACCACGTGTATGTATTTGTTCTAATCATTTCTAAATTCAATAAGAGCAGGAAAAAGTAGGCCAGTGAACTCATTTTCTTTATCTAACTGTAGGAGTGACTTTAAGTATTATTTTAGCCTTCTAGAAGACAATTGTGCTTAGAAATTATGGCATAAGATTCACACTGAACAGAAGAAAGAAATTCTTGGTTGTCATTATGTTATTAGGGAAAAACAATCTCATAATATGTGATGGTGTCTTAAATTCTACAATTTTTCGACCCTCTTTCTTTCAGTAGTGAGGTCTAACTCCTCTCCTGGTGAATGCAACTGACCTTAGTTACTCACTTCCAATGAACAAAGCCGAACAATGTGAAACTTCAAAACTTAGGTCATAAAAGGCAATATGGCTTTCTTCTCCCTCAGTCTGTGAGTCCTGCCTCTGGGAGAAATTGGAAGTCATGATATGTGCTATAAGGTGACTCTGAGAACAACAAACTGAGGCCATTAGTCAACAGCTAACAAGAAACGGAAGACTTTGGCCAACAGCCAAAGCATACCTTGAAAGCATATCCCTCTGCCCAAGCATTTCTTATAAACATATTTCCTTACCCACGTTCAGCTTTCAGCTGACATCATCCCAGGCCAACAATCTGGCCCACAACCACAGTAGAGACCCAAGCTACCATCAAGCAACCACACAGTGATGTGACCTTGGATTCCTCAACTAAGGAAATGAATTTTAAAAAAGAAAATTCCATTTATTTACGCCATTAAATTTTGAAGTATGTTGAAATGCAGGAATAAATAATATAAAAAATTATAGAGAAGTAGGAAGATAGAACTTTTGTAGACAGAATATTTGATAGGAAGTTATAAAATATAATATTTCAAATCAGAGATGAATACAATATCATTGAAAAAATAGGATGACTATAAAAAGTCTACATCCAAGTCTTATTCAAATAAATATTTATTTAGAAATATATATAATATGATATATAATAAATTATATACTATAATATATATACATATATAGTTTAACACTTAGTAATTTCCACATATTTAGTTAATTCACTGGGTACTCCGTGGAAGAAAACAGTTAGATCCAAATAATATCTTACATGTGTTTTCCACTGATAAATAATGTTAATTTTTAAATGGCATTTGTAGAGGCAGGAGGTGGTTTATTTTGCTGGGTTGTATTCAGCATCTGACTTGCATCTTTTGTTATTAATTGAAGTAATTACTGAGAATGCTCAGATATTTTTTTAAATTTAACTTGCCCAAATTTAGTTATAAGTTCATATCTGACTAAACCAGAAATATTAGCAGTCCATCTTTTCAAGATAATCTTTACTGATGTTGTTATAAGGAGCTCTTTCTTAATAAAAGAAGAATAATATACTTTAATATATAACATATTGAGCTATATCTTAATGTCACAAAACATGAAAAAACTATCAATGCTATTTCCCTTCATTTTAGAAAGAAAATGGAATTTTTATTACATACAAAAATTATTATTAAGTTCACAAAAGAGCTTTTTCTTTTACTACTTGTCAGGATGATGAAAAGACCTATAAGCACTCATGGGAAAGAGTGAAAGGACAAGCTCCATGAAGCTCTCATCATCTCATCTCTCAGGAACAGAAAACTTATCATTTATAATGATAGATGGCTCTGGAGTATGGAGAAGTATTTCACATTCATTTACTGCTACTGCTGTATTTATTCCCTTATTTTCCTCACATTTCTCATGTTCTCTTTTATGCAGCAGTTCTTTTAGGATATTTTGGGGCTGCTCTTTGAGGAGAATTAGTCATTGTCTCCAGATATCTGTCACTAAATTGTCTTTAGCTCTGAAAATTTAATCAATTTTGAGTTCACAGTTCAGTCCTGTTATGCTCTGATGCTCTTCCAGTGGATTATACAGATACCTAGTTCTCTCCGCTTCGGAGCATTACAGGCTTGGTTACTTCAAACCAAAAAACAATTTTCTCATTTATTTTTTCTGAGTGCATTCTCCTCATGTCATCTGAGTCTAATACCAAAATAGCCTTTTCTTGAATGATAAAGTTATAGTCTTAAATGGCAGTATTGACTTTTGTCATAAACAGCTATTCATGATTTCTTGCAGTACAAATAAAGTGATATGTTGCCAATGATCCACTAAACATTAGCTAGAGAAGCAGTCAATTTAGAATCCCCAAACTTTTTGTTTCTTTGATCATAGGTTTATCTGTGAAGATAGGTAGATGAATAAAACAGGGCTCATAATTTTAGACACCTACTGTTTACTTCATTCTGGTGTCTCCAAATCCACCCGGTATTACTGAATCTATTGGTATCAACAGATTTTAATAAAGCTGGAAATTGGAGGGTAGTACCTCCTTTTATCCAATATTTACTTTCCATGGTTTCAGTTATATATAGTCAACAAAGAATAAAAATATTATAGAAGAACTCCAGAAATAAACCAACCTTGTTTAATTAAGTCATGAAGCTGTTCTGAGTATTGCCATGAAGAAATCTCATACAGTCAACTCCAGCCCATTTGGAATGTGAATCATCCTTTTTTCAGCATCCACACTGTGTATACTAACCATCCAACAGTCACTTGTAGTTGACTAGGTTATCAGATACACTAACAACATTACAATGCTTGTGTTCAAGTAATACTTACTGTATTAATACTGGCCTCAAAACACAAATTTGATGATAATTGTTTTATTTTACCAATAGTTATTATGTTTAATGCCTTACTATGATGAATGTGCAAATTGAATTTTATCATCACTATATATATATACAGGAAAGGTTGTAGTATGTAGAATATTGGGTGGTAACAGTGGATGGAGGCACTTTGCAATGTCTACCCTATGGATAAAGATAACTATTCCTACACACTGTCTAGTCCACTTGTATAGGGTTGAAAAAATTTTTCAATTAAAATTTAGATGACATGGAACTTTATTTCCTTTTTTTGTTTGTTTGTTTAACTAGTCATTCTAAGAACTAAGTGGTATAAAGAAAAAAATACTCCGGACCAAAATGTGAATCTTTATATCTTTAAGAGTTTTGCCTATACTCTCTTAACAGTAGATTTAGTGTTTCTGTTTGAACGTTTAGATCTTTGATTCTTTTCAATTTTAGTGTAGTGCATGATGAGAGACATGGGTCTAGTTTTCGTTTTGGTATAGGGAAAGCCAGTTTTCCCAGCACCATTATTAAAGAAGGTATCTTTCTTCCAATGAACATGTTTGGCCCCTTTGCTGAAGATAAAGTGGTTAAGTGTGTTTGAAGTTGTTTCTGGATCTTCTAATGTATTCCACTGATCCTCAGGTCTGTTTTTTGCCAGTACCATGCTGTTTTTTTTTTTTATCACAATATCTTCGTAGCATCATTTCAAGCCAGGGATAGTGATGCTTCCTGCCTTGCCTTTATTGCCTAGGATTTTTCTGGCTGTTCTATGTCTCTTTTGGCTTCAAATAAATTTTAGGAATGTGTTTTCTAGTTCTGTGAGGTATATCAATAGTATTTTGATTGGGATTGCATTAAAACTGTCCAACAATTTGGGGAATATAGTCATTTTCACTATGTTGGCTTTTTCTACCAATGAGCAAGTGATACTCTTCCATTTTCTGATATCCTCCTCAATCTCCTTTTTCAGAGTATTGTAATTTTCAATGTAGAAATCTTTTACTTCCTTTCTTAGACTGATTCCAAGGTATTGCATTTTTTGATGCTATTAGAAAGGATGTGGTTTCCCTAATTTTTCTCTCAGTGAATTTGTTGTTTGTGTACAACAATGCTATTTATCATTAATTGCTGATTTTGTATCCAGCTACACTACTGAATTGGCTTGTTAAATCTAGAAGTCTTTTGGTGGAGTTTTTGGGTCTTCAATGTAGAGTATCATGTTATATGTAAATAATGATAATTTAACTTCGTCCTTTCCTGTCATTATTTTTATTGGTTTTTCTTGTCTAATGCTCTTGCTAATGTTTCCAGAGCTACATTGAATAGGAGTGGTGATAGTGAACATCCATGTCTTATTCCTGATTTTATAGTAAAAGTTTTCAGTTTTTGCCCATTTAGATTGATCTTGGCTGTTGTTTGTCATAAATGGCTTTTATCAAATAGAGATAAAGACTATCTACTCCCAATTTCCTATAAGAATTTTGTCATGAATTAGTGTTGGACTTTGTCAAATGCTTTTTCTGCATCTATTGAGATAATCGTGTGATTTTTGTCTTTGGTTCTGTTGATATGATGCATTACATTTATTGATTTCCATATACTGAGCCATCCCTGCATCCCTGGGATGAAACCTACTTGGTCATGGTGAATAATCTTCTTGATGATTTTCTGTGTTGTTTGCCAGTATCTTATTAAGGATTTTTCCATCTAGAGAGGTTGGCCTGTAATTCTCTTTATTTGGTTGGGTTCTTCTCCAGTTTTGGTATCAGTGTAATAATTGCTTCCAAGAATGATTTTTGGAGTAGTGCTTCCCTTTCAACATCATTAAAGAATTTCAGTATTAATGCAATAAAATTTTCTCTAAATTTCTTGCAAAATTCAGTAGTGAATTCATTATGACCTGGGTTTTTCTTTGTTGGTAAGTTGTTAATTATATTTTGAATATGATTGAATGATATTGCATTATTTAAAATTATTGTATCTTCTTGATTATTTTTTGACAATTCATATTTATCTAGGATTTTATATCTTCTTGATTCTTTTTTGGTAATTCATACATATCTAGGAATCTGCCCATTTCTCTGTGTTTTCCATCTTATTATAGTATAGGTTCTTGAAGTAGGTATTGATGATCTTCTGAATTTCTGTATTATGAGAGTTAAGAGTGCTAAACATGTCTCTAAAACCTAGTAACTTATTCCTCTCATTTGCCTGTCCAACATAGACCAACAGGAGGCAGAACATATTCCAGGTACTATTTCAGATACCAGGAGACACAGCGTGAACAAAACAGTTTTCCTATGTAACTAAGGACAGACTTCCTCTTGCTCTAGTAGTATTCTCAGTTCTAATTGGAAATAACATCAGACCTTGCTGCGCTCGGTAAGTAAGTAAAAATATAATTATGTGTATGAAATTATATGTATTAAAAAATACCTTGGAGAATATAAAGCACTATGCAAATATAAGGTATGATCTTACCACCAGAAAGTAGAGCATCCTTTTAACTGTGTCCATAAGCAAAGTACTTCTAACACCAGATGACAATTCTCACTCTTACCCAGGTTTCCACAACTTTAAAATACTAATTAAACAATATACTCTTTTACCAATGGAACATCAAGCATGTGAACATACACATGCACATGCATACACACATTGTCAGGAAATTCTTAACACTTTCTGGGATAGTTTCTGTGTTGTGAAATAATGTGCCACTCTATGATTTCCATTTGTATCTCCCAAGATGAGGTTGAGTAATGCCAAAGGGTAATTTTCTGGGACCCAGCAAAGCCTGAACTGTAGCTCTGAAGTGTTGCACCATCAATATTAACATCACACTTTGGGCCAGAAATGGTGATGTATGTCTGCTATCCCAGCACTTGGGAGGTTGACGCAGGAGTTTGAGAGCTTGAGGCCAGCCTGGACTACATAGTGAGTTCAAGGCCATCCTGAACTATGCACAACATGACCCTGACTCAAAAAAAAAAAAAAATGATCACACTTTGGCCTCAGTCCACTACGGAGCAGAGGAATGGTGAAATCAGTACTATGAAATGTGTAAGTGACTCAAGCAAAAAAGGTATAATGTTTGCAAAATAAAAATACCAAACAGCTCTGAGGAAGGCACAAGAAAACAGTGGACATGCACATGGCTATATGTCTGGACAGGTAATTGCCCAGTGAAAATTCAAGGACACAGGAGGATCAGGGTGCAACTGCTCCCTGTTTCCTCAGAAGTTAAGGGTAAAATATCAACAGCATGTTCTGTAAAAGGGAGAGGATTTTTCGGGAAGGCACAGAAATCACTTATTCAGATAAAATTGACCTCTTTGAGGAACTTCAATTCTGTTAGTATTTAGTATCAGTTAAATATCTTTTAACAGAATGTAGTGATAATAAGGCAAGATAGAGCTAAAAATGAATAGAGATGTTGTTGGAAATGTTCAATGCACCTGGTGCTCTACTTTCAACAAGTGTATGAAGCCAGAATTTCAAAATGGGGATATCAATTAGAGGAATACCATTAAGAAGGAAAAAATAAAAGACAAATTGTAACAGGTGGAAATTGTATGTTGATTACTACTAAAAATTACTAAAATAATGACCTTACTAAGAAGCTGGGTGTGATGGTGCTTGCTTGTCAACATTCTAGGAGACTGAGGAAGGAGGACTGTAAGTTTGAGCCCAGGTTGAGTAATTTAGTGATTTAATGAGACCCTGTTCCAAAATTTGTACAAGTACAGTTGAAAGGGCTGGGGATGTAGCTCAGTGTGAAGGGTCTGGATTCAACCCCCAGTATACACTGTACTGAAAAAAAAAGTGATGTATACTTTTTATGCTATACTTATAACAGTTTTATACATATATTAAATGAAAAATAGAAAGCACCTATACAACACACCTTTATCTAGAACACAGCATATCTGTGAACAACACTACAGATACACTGTGTTTTAGACATAAATTTTAAAGAGCTATGAACGTACCATATATTCGGTTAGTATACAATGCTTTTCATTTAATACTAAACCTAGAAAACCCATTAACTTTTATTTATATTCAGTCTATTAATAACTGTCAGAAAAGTTTCTTTTTCTTCATGGGTGGTCTTTAGCTACAGCCTTGCCAGTTCCTTGGCGAGCACAGAGCAGGGCAGCTGGAAGTGTGTGTGCTTTTGAGAGGGCATCGAGCCTCCATACAAACATTAGAAAAGTGCAAAAGTACCAGCACGTCTGTGCATACGCCTTTGTCTTTTTTTTATATAAATCCTCACTAAACAGCAGATATTTTTAAATTTCCTTAAAATTTTAGTTAAAAACTTTACTTTTTAATCTATGATTTGAAGAAAAAGCCAGCACAGAACAAATATTGTGGTTAGAAAGGAATGAAATCAGTGAATGTTCATTTGTTCCTGAGAAGGGTGAAAATGAATCATTCTTTTCCCATTTTCCAATTTTGTATGATTTATGTCATTGAAAGATATTTTAGTAGATGTTTACCTTAGAGATAGCAATAATTGAAAATCTTCCATTTGTTACAGTCTAGCAGCAATGACATTTTGATTCCAGAGTAATAAATTTTACTGTAATAAAAGATTATAATGGAAAATGCATACTTTCTTAGAAATGAAAGTTTGATTTGTATGAAGTAGTCAATGTTTCAAGAACACATTGAAAAACCATAACACCACTTAATTAAGTGGCACTAAACAGCCCTGGTCTAAGCACGGGCTCTGCACATGGTGAATGAACTCACACCCATAAACAAAGAGGTGTCCTAGTGATAGTAATATTAAAAATGAATCACTAAAGAAAACCAAAACTTTTCTTGAAAATTTTACACATTCATCAAAAATGATTCTTGAAAGATTTTAAGCTTCTGTCATTTTACACTTGAGGGTAAAATATGATCTGATATACATGTACATGGTAAAGTAATTATTATAATCAAGTAAATTAAGTCATAATTTCACAGAATTATTTTTCTTTGTGTGTGGGCAACAGTACCTAAAATCTACTCTCTTGGTGTGTTTTCAGTACACATTAAATATTAACTGTTGTCCTCAAACCTTATACTAGACCTCTGAACTTATTTACCTGACATAACTGTGATTTTCTACCCTTTGATGTACATCTCTGCATTTTTCTCACTACAATTTCATTCTTGGAAATCACTTTTCTACTCTCTTGTTTTTACATAACTGTTATTTTTATAGAGCATATATACATGATAACATGTAATATTTTTCTTCATCTGTCTGCCTTATTAACACTTATTTACTCATTTACACTTATGCATTCATCTGTTGGTGGACAACTGAGTTTGTTTCCATGTTTTGCTATCACAAATAATTCTTCAACAAACATAAGAGTACATTTGTGAGGTGATGTGATTTTATTTCTTTTGGATATACACCCAAAGGGAAATTGCTGGGTCATGCATGTGGTAATTTTAATTTCTTCAGGAAACCTACCATATTCTCCACAGTGGCTGCACCAATCTACATTTTCATCAGCATTCTCTCTCACTCTCTCTCTCTCTCTGTCTCTCTCCATAACTCTCTCTCTCTTTCTGTCTGTCTTTTTCCTTTCTTCTCTCTCTCATCCTAACAGGTATGAAGGGTTAAGTGAAATATGGTTTTGATTTTTAATTCCCTGCTAATCAGTGGTGTTGAGTATTTCTGCACAATCAAGAACATTAATCATCAGGGAAATACAAACCAAATCTATAGAACAAAGGTGAAATAAGGCATAAAGCTTCAACTTGATGTGTTGACCATATAGGCTTCAACACTTGTTCCTAGGAAAAAGCTCTCAAAGAGCCCAGAACCTCAAGTTTGCCACTGCAGCCCTTCTTGCCCACTTGGTGACTCTGGGTATGTACTCTGCATAAGGTAAGAATAATGGAAAGATATTACTTAACCCTCCATGAAAACAATATAAAACTTAATTTTTAAGAAACATGTCCTGTGTTAAAGTTAAATGGGTGAAAGCAGACCAGCCAGAGCATGGAAAGCATATTTTTGATAGACAGTAGAAGGAGAAGAAAACATAGCTGTGTACTCTGCATAAGGTAATAATCATGCAACACATTTATACAACGATATAAATGCAACACATTTATACAACGATAAAGATTTTTTGCTTAATAACATTAAACTTACATCAGAAGTTAAGAGCAATAAATGTGATCTGCGATGTTTTTAAAAAGTGAAGGTATTAAATGTGGAGAATTTAGAAGATGTAAACATGTAAAAAAAGTACAACATTCAAAATTCCCACCAAGAACTTGTGAACACCATTAACAGTTTTGGCTTACCTCAATGGGTATGGTTTGTTTAGATGGTTGTACCAGGTGTGTGTACATGTGTGTGTGTTCTTACCCATTCTTTTATCTCCTTTTATGTATACGTAAATCCTTGTTGCTATTCTTTATACTTCAGATCCCGCTATATTCCATTGATCTCATTAATTTGCACTTTCTTATGTCACTAAGAATTATTATCTCATTTCATGGAGATTCTATGATTTAGCCACTTCTCATTGGACATCTGGGATTTCTCCTATGTTTTCTTTATTTTAAAAAGCATTGTAGTATACATAATTACATAAAAGTCTTTGCCACAGATCCTAATATTTCCTTAAGAAAGTTATTACAAACAAAATTACAATATTAACCTTACAATATTTTTAACCATGAAGATTATTTATTGTATTTTATGTATCTTTTTATTTTATAAAGAAAAATATATGTGATATAGAAAAATTAGAAAATGTAGGTATATACCAAAACAATGAGATAACTTAAGGTTTAAAAGCCAGTATGGACATACCATTTTGACTTGAGATTTTTATTTTTTTCTTTTGATCTATAAAAATTAAATATGATCTTTCTTCATTCTTTTCATTTTTATAAAATATGTTAATGTATAACATTGAACATTATGAAACTGTATTTTCCAATAATAATTTACATTAAATTAAATTTAGTATATTAAATACACAAGTTATAAGAACTACATAGAATTCTACGTACCACAGTTAACTTAGCTAATTTTTTTCAATATTTAAATCATTTTCACCTTTACTATTGTAAATCCTAGAAAAAAATTATCATGCATTCTGCTGTGTTCAATCACGTAATTCCTAGAAAAAGGTTTCTAAGAAATAGAATTTATGGATCATGAGGTATACTGTCTGATATATCTGCCTAATTGCTAAGTAATATTGTGCTAACTTTTCATCCCACCAAAAGTTTTTAAATCAATAGCAACATTTTCATCCCACCAAAAGTTTTTAAATCAAAAGCAACTTCATCACTATTCTTCTAACATCTGTCAGTGCAATAGTTGAAAGATGTCTTCTCTGAAATACCAATTTACAATCATTTGATGAAACATTTGGACATCATTTTACACAATGACTGACCATTTTCATATCTCATATTTTCAAATTACTTTTCAAATATGCTATTCAACTTTCTAAAGAATGCATGTTTGCCAGGTGTGGTGGCACACGCCTTTAATCCCAGCACTCAGGAGGCTGAGGTAGGTGGAGCATTGTGAGTTCGAGGCCAACTTGGGCTATAATGTCAGAAGGCCGGCCTGAACTACATAGTGCGACCCTGCCTCAAAAAACAATAGGGCCAGGAGTTTGGCTCAGTAGCTTAAACGCCTGACAGGCAGGTGAGAGGTTGTGAGTTAGATCCCTGGTACTACGAAAAAAAAAAAAAAAAGAATGTGTGTTTATTGCTATACATATACATGCATATTTAAACTTATTTATTATAAAAATCTATTTATTTGTTTTTTAAAGCTCATGTTGATGTCTTTTCCCATACAGTAGTTCTTAATTTTAATGTGTAAACAATTTTCAGTCTATTCCTTTGTAACCATGCTTTAGACCTTAAGACACTCTCTTTTGGCCTTTGCTGCTATCGTTCCTATGATCATTTTTGCTGCCTTCAAAAGGTTCCCACTGCTGCAACTTTTTCTGAAACTATTATTTGGATTTCAGTTTCAGGGTGACTTAGATCTTATTATGTTAATTCAAATTCCGATAGATTTAGTTGCAGAAGAAAGTAACCATTAAATTATTGCAAATATTTCTCACATTCCATTTGAATCTGGAATTCAAATGCTTCATAAAAACTGCTAAAGGATCTGAGAGCAGTGCCTATGAATTGAGAAAATATTAGCTTTTCCACATAAGAAAAATTCTATGGAGTACAGGATATTGCCTACAAGCTGCACTGAAAAACAGAATTAAGTCCTATTGAATAATAATGAGGAATAGAGATCTGAAAAACTTAAGTCTCTTATTAAACATTACACTCCTCCTCACTGCCAGTGATAGCATAGAAATTCAAATCAGTATAGTACTTCTAACCCAAAGTTACTTCAGACATATATCAGATAATACAGAGCTTAAAATTTAGTTAAGAGTGTATGAAGTATATTCTTAAATGTATGAAAGTGCCTTCATAATAATAATGCATGACAAGAGCACAAAATGACAGCTTATCTACAGAGACTCCTCTCAGAAATCAAATTCAGAATGAAATAAAAAATAGCAAAAACTCACTCTTCACTTAGTAGAAAAGTCAGGTTAATTAAAATATATTTCTCTTAAAGAAGTCCTTAGAGATCTTTTGCTTTTATGCTGCCAAATCAGTGCTAATTCTTTTGTTCCAAGAATATGAGTTAAAATTTTTACTTTTTTTTTTAAAGAAAAGACTTGTTTTTCACAAATACAAAAGCATGATTTTTCCAAAATTTATGTCAAACGAGTAGTATTAGAAGTGAAATTGGACCCTGTGAAAATTTTGCAAATGAATAAATACATTGCTAACCCAAGATCTCACAGCCAGTGAAGAAGCTCAGAAGAAAGGAATTGGAGTAGCATTCTCAGGGCCTAACGGTAACCTTCATCTGATATATTGTATTTAAGTTTTCAAATAATTCTACACTAACATACCTCAAAATTGATCTCATCTTACAAGAGTAAGTAAAGAAAATACCAGGAAAAAAGGTATCAGTAATGTTTGCTTTAATCGACAATGTTAATCCAGAATTTGCACTTTCTTCAAGAAAAACATTTTTTCAATTTAGATTTAAAATCTTCAACATACTCTGTTCAAGTTCAGTGCAGTTCTCTTTCACCTACACAGCTAAATGTGTCAAATATGACCCTATTTTTAAAATTTCCTTACTCTGGATTAAAAAAAAGAGGAGGTTGGAAATGTTAATGTTTTCCATTAAAACATTCCTTTCCTTTTCATGCTTCCCCAAAATAAGCCTTCTTTCAACTAATCCTTGTTTCTAAATGAAAGAAATCAAAGTCCCCATATAATACCATCTTCACATTCCTAACTCCTCCAAACAACAAATTTTTTTTAAAAAATTAGAAAAGCACAATAAAAAATATCTAAAAATTTTGTTTCCTGTTAATGATAAAATTTATGTCATTATATACCTAAAGTTACCCTATCCTAAGTTGCCAATAAAATACTGGATATGTAAAAATAAAATTAACTTTCACCCAGCATCTCAGATCTTAATTTTCTTTTCCTTTGAAATGGTATTTATATACCCTGTACTTGAATCATAAGCGAAATGTTTGATTTAGTCAGTGTATGTATAAAAGTTGAAAATAAATATTTACATTTTCTTTAGGAAGGCTCTTTGTAATATTTCAAAGTTAATGGTAGGAACTAGGCAATTATCAAGATTAGTAAAATCAAAAGAAAGAAAATGACTCCATTATCCAAATGTCAGTAGAAGTGTTAGAATTATTCATTTTCCACATTTTTACAATGAACTGATATCAGAAGTTAGATATGTGTGCCAACTAGTTTTCCCATTATTTCCTTTAAGTTTAGTCACTAGAAAATAAAACGAGATTCAAATACTGAGAAACAGAAAGCGCTACATATGACACACGTCTAGTATCAGGTATGAAATAGCACAGAAGAGGTGTAGCAGTCTTTTCTGGTTTTCAAGTTCATCATTATAGTACTAGCTATGAAAGAAGAGACAAGAGGTAGAGTAAACCTCAAGGTCCATGCAAGATCAAGATGAATTTAACCTAAAAGAGTTTTAACAAAAATTAATAAAAGATAAAGTGTAACAACTTTTAACTAATAGAAAAATTGATATATTAATTTTATTCATTTTTAGAGTAGACTTTCTATTTACTTTTATATTCCTTGTGGTTAGGATTATTACTCTTCATTATAAAGACAAATAGCAACTTAAAGTAGAAAGTTAAATATGCTCCAGGTTTAGGAATAAAACTTGTTCTTACTTTGGAAATGTTGTCAACAGTGATTCTATTCATCTGCTTTCAGAGGTTTTTGAATCTTCTTTTGAAGTACTTTTATAAAAATTTAAGGAATTTAATAGAGTTTTATACTCATTTAAGATTAAGGGGTATGGGCCTGGGATTTAGCTCAGTGACTAAGCACCTGTTTGGCAGGTGTGAGGTTGTGAGTTCAATCCCCAGTACCAAAAAAAAAAAAAAAAAAAAAAAGGGGGTAAATTCTAAGATTGTACATATACTAAAACAAACAGAATGCAAGTAATACACTCCTCTATGCTGGCTGGATGATGAAATTCTATGTCTTTAGGAAAGAAAAAAATTTCATCGTTGTTTTAACTTCAACTTCAGCATTAAAAATTACAGTCCTGGTGAATTAGTCTTTTCAATAAGATTAAGTATCCTGTCTTATTCACAGATGAAGTGTTTACCTTGGAGGAATTTTCCCTTTAATATCATGCAGAGCAGTTTGGGAAGTCTTATGAGAATAGGCTTTCTTGCAGATGATAGTCTTCACAGGCAATCTGAAATGAATCACCTAAGAGTTTTTTGGCTAAACATAATTCATATTTTCTCACCAACTGCCATCTCATTCACCCCCATCCCCATTTCCCCTAGAAGGTTGCTTTGGGAACAAAAGAAAAGAGTCCTAAATAATGATCTATTTTCAGGGATTATATCACTCTATTATTTTACATAGGTATAGAGTCTAGCTGATTTGTATCCCCTACTGAAGAAAATAGGGAATCAATATATTACCCTTTTTGCAGCAAAGATCATATTTAAAATTAGCAAAATTCTCATTATATAAATTTGACAGGAAAGGACAAATTTCCTAACTGTAGGATGACTTCACACATAAGATCATGTAGTAAAAAGAAATTTGAACTTTCTTTCCAGATCTTTGCTGTGACTTTATGTAAGTCATTTACTCTTTCTGACACTGTTTTTACTTACATAAACAATTAATTGCATGTGCTAGTAATCTCTAAGGTTCAAATTAAATAATATGTCAGAAATCTGCTAGTTAACCACAAACCACTATCAAAATGTGACTTATTTGGAGGAAACCCCATTAAAGTGTGTATATGAGAACCCTATGAATACACAGAATGAATGTATCCAAGTCCTTTTATCTCCAGTGATATTCAGTACAGTGACTATCTTAGTGTGGGTTCTTCCTAAGGCTTACCCTAAGCAAAGGATTGGGAGATGGGTAGTAAGGAGGTGACATCAGAAAGTATTAGGAAATCAGGAATGATAACAGGGAAAATGTAATACAGTATGCAATAGCAATTTGCACAGTGCTGTGGTTAGACGGGCTCAGTCCTGCTAGGGACTCCCAAAGGCCTTATAGAACAATTCTTGGAGTTCATCCTTAGGGAAAAGGAAGGGTCCCTGGGGGTATGAACCTTCACTCACCATTTTCATCTCCACATCTATATATCTAGGTTGGTTGCTTAAGACTGTGCTAGAGGAAGTACTGGGGAAGACAAGCCACATTCAGAGGTTGGCATGAAAATCAGGCAACAATTAACATGCCAGGCATCCATTGCATTGAAGGGCTCGGGGCCCTGCTTGTGGGGAAGAGTCACATTCTACCATGTTGCCACTTGTATAGTGCACTTCAGCAGAGTGAAATATGGCCACCCTTTTGATATGTGCTCTCTGAGAAAAATAGACCTATATTTTCTTTATTAAGTATCCATATCCCTTCTCTGCTTTCAATTTGAAGTCATTGTAGATCTAAATTAGTGAACCAAAGAGGAAAGAATGAAGTAAAACAAAGCTACTGTCTTCCCCTTCCTTTACCTTGGTACCTTTTCCTTTACTTGAGGAGGGAAAGCAATGAATATCTATGTGTTCAATTCTAAGATAAAAAGATACCTAAGATAAGGGTGGATGACAAACAGATGCACAGAAAAAACAAAACAAGAGGAAGAGGAGGAAGGCAACAATAAGATAGGAGTTGTAGTCAAGATTTGCAAGGCAAACAATTTAATACAGGACACACAATTTATAGAATTATTTTATAATATTCACCCAAAGAGTCAAATACAAGAAGTACAGGAACCAAAGAATCCAGTTGAGGGAGTGGATCCCATGGCAATGTCTTGCATGAATCCACCTGAAGACCTAGAGCCCATGACAAATGATCCCACAAGTCTAACTAAAGACCTAGAGCACACAACAATGTATCATGCAAGTCTCTTTCACAGATCGGCACTGGGAAGGCCCAAAGGTCGGCAGTGGAAGCTAGAAAGTCTGCCAGTGGGAAGAAGGATCTGTGCCAGCAGGCAGAGGGTTCTGCACTGGAGCCAGGAAGCAACGCTTAAAGTAATGACCAGAATGACCCAAAGTGAACCACAGCTATGCTCAGCGACAACAAGGTCCCAAGCTCCTCTGATGAAGAGAACAGTCAAGTTCACATCAACAACCTCTTCAGGAGTATAAATGGCAGTAGGAGAACCAACACCACCACCTCTTCCTCTCCAGTTCTCCTCCTTATGTTTTTAGCAACAATTCTCAGGTGACCCATCAACACCCAGCACCACACTGATCAGTTTAGCTGGTTGTTACAAGTTGACCACCAGTTGTCAATTCACCACAGGGGTCTACCATTTGTTTCCCCAGGAGATGAGAACTTTGTAGGTGAATCAGGAAGGAGTTCTATGACTGGTGGTGACCTTAGGTACAGGAGAGCCCAGAACACTCAGGTGCCTGGCTAAAGGACCATAAGTAAGTGACTTATTCTGTAGGAAAAGGGTGGTTTGTGCTGTCTATGGCCACAACTTCATGAACACTTGTCAGGTGAATGGAAATCAGGAGTTTCCAACTTCTAAGAGCTCTCCTATGCATGTTTGTCAGATACAATCTGTGTCTGATTTGTTGATACTCAGGAAAAATCTGAAAATCCATTCCTCATTGGATAGAGTTGTTGGAAAGCACAACAGGAAGTTTTAACTTTTAGCCAAAATGTTAATCATCACTGACTCATCAGATGAGGAAATGTTTGGATAAGTCACTTTATCCAAATGAAAACTATTGCTCATTGGGGAAGATGAGGACTGATTACCGTCCTTCATGGCCACACTCTTTTAGAATATTTGTTATGCATATTTATATAAAGCACGTAGGACTTCCTTTTTCTTTCAGGATAAGGAATTTGGCTACAGTTGCTATATTTTTCTTCATTTCAACTTTCCTTCTTGCCATTTAGAATGTAAGTGAAATTTTTGTATAATGTTTGTTTCAAATTCTTCAAGAATAAATAATAAACAGGAAGTGTTTGGGTTTTTTTAAAGATCTTTCTAGTTTTTTTGTGCTATGTGCTGCTCTTTGTTTGGGTTTTTTGTTTTTCTTCTTATCTTTTTGTATACTTGAATTTTCCCTAAAGCATATACAAATTTTCTTTATAGTATGTTTAGGGAGGGTTCAAAGAGGGCATAAGACACAGGGCTTAGTTTCCAAAACAGGGCCTTTATCTTCCTCAGAGACTTCTTACCTATTGATTAAAATACAAATTTATGCTACCAAAAAGTACACATGTTCCCAACTTTAAAAATCTTAAAAACAGAATAAACAAAAATTAATGTTATGCATTTTGTTATGTGCAACATTTTATAAAACATATATAAATAGTTGCAGGTGTTTGTGTGTTAAAGGTGTGGTCCCCAAAATAGGCTATTGGAAGGCAGTGGAAACTTAGAAGGTGGATATTAGTAAGAGGTTCTTAGGTCATGAGGGGTGTACCTTCCAAGGTATGGTAGAACCCAAGTCTCATTCTCTTCCTGCTTTGTTTTGCAGCATCAATCCATGGTCCACCACATGGCCCCTCTATTGCCATCAAGCATGCTCACCAGAGACCTAAACCAATGGATCTGCTCACTCTTGGTCTGGAATCTCCAAAACAAGTTTCTTTACAAGTTAATTATCTTGGGTGTTTTGTTATAGTGCTAAAAAGTTGACTACCACATAGTATACATCCCTCCTTTTATCTTCAAAATGAAAATAGTGTGACTGTACCTAAAATAAACTAAACGACCATAACAATTTCAGTCATTGTCAATTGCTCCACCCAGCTACACATTTGATCTATCATCTACTGAAGAATCCTTTTGTTTAAATACAAAGATCACAAATTTCAAAACACTTGTAATTTTGAACAATAACTGTATCTCACCACTCCTACAGACTGTGTTGTCAACCACTGCAGCAGTTAGTGCTAGAACTTGCCCCTGTGGAGAGGGGTGACTCCAACATCAAAACATCAAAACACAATAAAATCATTCACTCTTGCTACTGCTGAACAACTTTTCTGTTTGCTCCACCAAAAACGCTTGTTTTATGCCCAATTATTTCTTTCATTTTCTTGGAATCTAAACAAGAAGCTAAATAGTTATTTTGCTACAGATGCTGAAGCAAACTGTCATACATACCTCAGAAAAACAGAAATGCATCCCTTTGTTTAGTATATATGATCAGGAATTGGTAGTTACATAACCTTAGGTGATTTTAAAAGAGTCGTTTTAAACTTATAGTAATTTGTAGCAGCATTAGCTCCTTTAGATTCTGTGCAAGTATGCATGTTTCTCTCTCTCTCTCTCTCTCTCTCTCTCTCTCTCTGTCTCTGTGTGTGTGTGTTTGTGTGTGCGTGCATGTGTGTGTCAATGAAGATGAAGTAAGTTTGGAGTGTTTATGCAGAAAGAAAATGTATAAAACTAGCATATGCAAAATTAAACAGAATTTTTGTATTATGACATGATAGACCATCAGTTTACATTCCCACAGCTACAAAAACATCCTAAAGAAAAAGACAAAGTTATCAGTTATCTCACTGTAATATTACATTTATATAGTGCTTATACTTTACAAAGAGCCTTGAATGATGCAGTTTATTTCATTTGCTCACTATAGAAACTTTTATTAGCCAAGTGGCTGTGGAGCTTAATTTCAGTGAAAATGCATGATAAGGACTTCTGATTTGCATTTTAGGTCCATTCTGCCAACTTCTTAGTCTTCTAATAAAGCACATAATCTAACATGAACTCAGGGTTACAAACACCAAATATTATTAGAGGATAGAATGCAGGCTTCCAGTCAATAGGCTATTTTAGAGTTCTCTGCTGTCCTGTTTATTTTTGAGGAATGGATACTTATTCTAAGGGCGTGATGACTTGAAGGCCAGGATATTCTCTAACACTGTTTTTTTGAATTAATTTTTAAATTACATTTAGTGGTAACACTTAAACTTTAATAAAATAACTGCATGATTTTTCACATTCTTCACTTTAAACCCTGATTCTCAAGCAATATACAATCTCCTTAGGAAATTATTTCTGTCTACAGGTGGCTGTCCACCCACTGACTCATTAATGTTTTGTTGTTGTTTGTGAAACACTAGGAATTGAGTAACAGAACAGCAACTCATACATATTCTATATATTTTTAACTTTTTAAAAGGTTTTCTTTTAAATTCCTTTCCATAAAACTTTAAGAAAAGTCTATGTAGAGTCTGTAGGACAGGTGAGAACAGTGAAGTGATGTTCTTTCCTGAAATACACAGTAAAACCAGGATCAAGAAATTCTTGATCTACGGATCAAGAATTAAGTAAATTCTTCAGTACACTTTGCCACCAACCAGGCCTACTTTTACTAAACACTGGACTCATCCTCATTCCTCATTCACTAAATGTATCCTTAGAGACTTTAGTATTTCTTAACTACAAGTAACAAACAGTCATACAAAGTCAAACTTGCTGCGACTATTGGCCTGTCTCCAAATTTATTGAACATGTGTTGTCTTTTATAATCTAATGCCTGAAATCTTGAAGAATCAGCCAATTCATCTTACTTCACCATCTCTCATTGCCAATAATATTTTCCTAGCTGCAAAACTCTCCTCTGGGCTCCACAATCAGTTAGTTTCAACTTCTGAGTGCTTTGTTATATATTTCAAAAAGTTTTCATCATACTTCTGTTTCTCTTCTCCACTTTAGGAGCAATTAAAAAGTGTTTTTGTTTCATTTTTGTAAATTCAGTGCCTCAAGGTCTTTCACTGAGTAGGACAGTAATGTGTAAGAACCTTGGAAAGAGTTTCATTTTATGCAATTATTCCATTATGCAAAATACCCCCTCTCACCCTTCTCTACAAATAGATAGCATACATTCCACTCAAAAGCTTTTGAGTGTGTTCTGCCATAAACAGTAAATTCAGAGAAAAATACTTTGGAACACAAGCTACTCTGTTATTTGCTTTCAGCGTTGTTATTAGGGTGAAATTATTATTTTTAATATTTTTCCTTTTTGTTATGTTAATAGAGTCTACAGATAATAAGTGAATCAAATTCGCAAGTATGCTTAACTGGTAAAGAGGCTGCACAATAGAAAGAAGAGCAATCTCCATGCTATGTCTGTGTTCAAACTGGAATAACTCAAAGCAATTTTGTAAGGACTTATCTTTGGGTCTACTTTGGAAGGATTATAGACATAGTAATGATCATTAGCTTCATTACACCAACAAATGTTCCAGTGTACTGTGTGAAATACCAAATAGTATGAATTGACAAGAAGTAGGTGGATCATGTGGATTAGTCACATTCTAGATTATTTTTACATTTTTATCATTGGTGCTTTGAAAATCAAATCCCACATAAAATCAAAGCTTCAGAATACATTTCTGCTGGCTGGTGTCAGCTATGCTTTAATCATTTATTGCTCGCTAAGCATAACAACCAGATGTTCAGACTTTAAGGACATTCCACCCACCTCCCAAACTCCCAGTACAATCCTAATTACCCACTTGCAGCTACTTGTTTCTTTGCTTGCGGCTGAAACTGTTGTAAAACTGGCACCAAAATGTCATGTAAATAAAACACGTTAGTAGCAGCTTGTACTTAATAAGTAGCTATTCTAAAGCAGCAGTGTGGAAATTCCATAGCCCATATTGGACATTAAATTGTCCTCTTCGATAACCAAAAACATACCTTTTTAAAAATGAGTAGTGATTACTGTTTTGGAATTAGCCCAAGTTCAGCCACTTGTTCAATGTGCAACCTTGAGTAACTCACTTGTTTCCCTGCAAAGGAAATTGTATTTTCCCATATTACTTAGGAGAAGAAGCGAATGGTTGCTTGTAGTGGTGCTCAGTAAACTACGTATATCTATAGTAAGATAGAAATTGTATGTGGGAACTATGAGAAGATTATGAATTTTCAATACTAAATAGAAAAATATATTTGGAAGATATTTAAAATATAAAAGATAAATGAAATAATGGTGTTAAGAAAACAAAAAACAAAGTAAATAATATCTGCCAGGTGGGAAGACATGATTTACAAGCCCAGGCTAAAATGAAAGTCTTGGATCCCTTGTTCAACAAGTAGGAAACAGGGAAGGAAACAAATTTTCCTTTTTTTCCCCTCTCTCTGATTGTCTGTTTTTTTCTGTTATTCTGTTTTTTGTTTACTACTGATGAGCTGCTGGTTGGCAGGGAGTACTCACGGGGTGTGTATAGACTCACAGGTCCTGGCCCCTCCCATGACTTAAAATACAGCACCTGATACTCCTGCACCAACTCCTTACTGACTGGGGAGTCAAGCGTGGTCTTTGGGTAGAGCCAAGGAAGCTATAGTCTAAGAGCCTATCCCAAGGAGGCAAGAATGTTCCAAGCTGCCAGAGTGTGCTCTGTTATCTCAGTAGCCTCCATTTACAAAGCACAAATCCAAAGAGAAAACTATTAAAGATTTCAGCATGGTGACAGCAGGGCATTACATCCCAAAACACAAGGGTCTTTCTGAGCACTGAGCTTAGGGTAACTGCATGGAAGGTGGGGCAGTGAACCCATGATTCCCTCTCCAGTTTTTATGTTTTGAATCTTAATATTTTTCAAAGTGGTACCATCGTGTAGACAGCAAAAGAACACTCTGCAGCCAACATGTGGCTTTCCACTCTGCCTGCCTCTGCCTCTCACTAGCTATGTAATCTTCGACAAGTGTTTTGCTGTTGTTGTTATTTTGGTTCTTTCCCCACCCGCGGTTTCTCCATTTGTAGAACAAAGGAAAAAGAATAACAACCATTTCATCTCACAGGATCACTGTACAGATTAAATAAATTAGTATGTAAAAATTCAAGGTCCAGTCTTCCCAAAATAAACATGGTTAAAATCTTTACTAGAAAGGTAAAACTAAATAATATACACAATGCAAGCATGAACCAAAGAAATATTGAATAACTATATTAACATCAGAAAATAGATTATGAGGCAGTCATTTAGCAAAACCAAAGCTGAAAATTTTCTTAAAATAAGAGTACTATTACTATTTCAATAGGAAGATTAAAAAAGCACTCATTTGCATACAACTTACTAACATTAAAATGACTAAAATTAGTACTGTTCACCTTAAGTAGGGAAAACATCCTCAACAGAATTCATAGGTTATATTTCCTAAAATTTAGTGGATTCGGAATAATTGTTGAATGAATGTTAATGAACTGAATAAACTAAAAACTTCTGCAAAAATCATAGCAGGATCTTTTAACAAATTTCTTACTACTAATACCAGAAAACAAAATATTAGTAAAGATACAGAAGATTTAAGATACACAAATAAGAAATCATCATATGGAGAATGCTGTACTCAAGAATTGGATAATATACATTATTTTTTAACTGTCTCATTTACAAAGAGATGACAGCAACCTGCAGTCATCTGGGAATCCACAGTAAGGCCCACAGGGACTGGGAAGCCATGCCCAGTGACCTGTCTACACCCAGGAAACATCAGTGAGGCTCCTGGGGACTAGGAAGCTGCACCCAGAAATCTGAAGTCATCTGAGAACCCTCACTGAGGCCCACAGAGTTTGTGAGTCTGCACTCAGCAACCCACCCACACCTGGGAACTATGACTGAGGATCACAGAGACTGAGAGTCCATGTCCAACAACTTGCAGTCATCCAGAAACTCTCAGTGAGGTCTGTGGAGATTGAAAATCTGAACACAGCAACCCACCCATACCTGAGAACTATCTCTGAGGCCCATGGGAACCAGGAGTCTGTGCCCAGGGACTCACAGTCATTTGGGAACATTTGTTGAGGCCCATGAGGACAGGGAGGCCATGCCCAGCAACACACAGTCACCAAGGAATCCTTGGTGAGGCCCACAGGGACTGGGAGTCTGCCCCCAGAAACCCTCCTATGCCTAGGAACCATCTCTGAAGCCCATGGAGACTGGGAATCTGCACCTAGACACCCACAGCCATCAGCAACACTCAGTGAAGCCCACTGCCAGATGGGCTGCCAGCTCAGGAAGCAACCAGGACTTGGCATCTGACAGAATTAGAGAAACGTAGGAATATGCCAAAATGAAAGAACAAAGTGCAATCTCAAACTTTCAGCCCATCCAGATCCAAAACAGGAGACATAGACATAGATGAAATTAGAAATGACACACCCGAAATCTCTGAAATGATAGCAAGGGAAATAAAGAAACAACTCCAGAAAGCTGTAAAGGAAATCAGATTGGAAAATATCTCTGAAATAAAAACAGGAATGATAGATATAATAAAAGAATTGGTGAGTATATCCAAAGAAGATATAAACTAAAAAATAGAGGATCACAGGAAGATGATGGAAACCTTGGATGAACAATACAGGAAACAATTAGAATACAAGAAACAGATTCAAGGATATATTCAGGAATCAAAAATTCCCTTAAAAGCAGGTAAAACCACATAAATGAAATTGAAGACAGACTGTTAGACTCTAAAGACAGGATTGTGGCTAGCAATCATGAAAGGAAAGATCTCTTAAAAATAACAAGGAATCAGAAATAACAATTTGACAGCTGCAAGATGATGCAAACAGAAACAATATAAGTCTTGATAGGTGTCAATGAAAGAGGAGACTGTACAAATGACATAAAAATACTATTTGCAGAAGTCATAGCAGAAAATTTCCCAAGCATGGGAAAAGAACCAGACATACAGATATAAGCAAGGCATATAGGATCTAATTAGCCATAAATAAAATAAATCTACACCTCGACATAAAATAATCAGGATCCCAGAAATTAAGCATAAGAACAGAATACTAAAAGTCACTAGAGAAAAGAAACAGATTACCTGCAAAAGAAAGGCCTATCAGAATCATGGCAGGTGAGGCAGGTATAGCTGTTGGGCCGAGCTTGCAGACAGAACCAGGGTCGGGTCCGCATCATGCGCGGTGCCCAGCACAGCTCCCTGGGACCGGGAGGCCTTGGCCCCCACCCAGTAAAGGAGGAGACTCCACCTGCACGCCCCGGGAGGCCGCCCTTCCTTGCTGTGCACGGGACCCAGCCTACTGGGTCCTGCAATCCTGCACGCCGCAAGAATCAGCGCGAACCTCAGGGGAACGCCGGCCAGCCGCGCAGGACACAGAAGTACATAGATTCCAGAAGAAAATGACAAAACGAAAGACCAAGAGGCAGTCTCAGTCCCCCAGCCCACAAAGAACAAACCCAAGAGATACTGAAATGGAAGACAGTGGGAGTCACACAAATGGACTTTCTGAAATGATAGAAAATGCA
>RJWM01019130.1:0-39683 GCA_004363535.1 Dasyprocta punctata | reverse complement strand
TTTTTTTTTTTTTTTTTTTTTTTTTGAGTTCCATGTATGAACATGCTTTTTTGTGTCTGGTCATATAGTTTAACATGATTCCTTCCAGTTCCATCTATTTTGCTGCAAATGACACTGCATTCTTTATAGTAAGCAATAGTCTGTTGTGTGTATGCACTGTATTTCCCTTATCTATTTATATTAGTAACTTCTCTCATTACTGGAACAGAGTATCTGACATCCACACTCAGTTTCAGAAGTTTCTGTCCAGGTTTCACAGGCATAAACACAGAGAGGGTGTGACAGCTGGGCTTGTGCATGGGACAGGGATAAGAAAGAGAAGGGAGGAGTCAGGGAGGGAGGGAGAGATACGACCTTCCAGGCCACACCCTCCATGACCCACCTCTTACAAGGCCCCACCATCTAGGAGCAACTCTACAATAGTGCCCCATAATTTAATCCCTATCCAAAATTCCCGCCGACAAGTTTATGAGGCCTTGGGGAAGTTCTTGATCTAAACTATAACACTGTTCTATTCATAGACAACTGGGCAGATTCCATATCTTTGCTGTGCTAAGTAGTTGCAACAACAATGGTGGGTACATGGCTTTTTTTGTATGTTGACATCACTTCTTTTGGACTACATGTAGTTTTATTTTTAATGTTTCAAAGAGTCTTCATAGTGCTTTTCATAGGTTTTCCTACTTTACATTCCTTCCAGTAGTGTATAAGAGTCCTTTTCTCTCTATAATTGCATGAATATTTGTCCAAGGCTCTAATCATAAAAGAATCTTGAAACGTATCAAATGCTTTTTCTGCATCTGTTGAGATGGTCATAGGATTTTTGTCTTTCATTCTGTTTGTGTGATGTATTTCATTTAGTAATTTGCATATGTTGAGTGACCCTTGAATCTCTGGAATGAAACCAGTTTGATTATGAAGTATGATCATATTTATGTTAATTCATTATGTTGGTATTTTAAGGATCTTTGCTTCTGCTAGTCAAAGATATGAGCTTTTAGTTTTCCTTTTTTGTTGTTGTACCTTTATCAGGATTTGGTAGCAGGTTCTGTGCTGACCTCACAGGATTTGTTTGAAAAATTTCCTCTCTTTCAATTTTATGGAATAGTTTTATTAAAAGTTTGGTAAAATTAAGCAGTAAAACCCATCCATACCTGTATTTTTATTACTAAATCAATCTAATTATTTGTTACTGCTCGATTCAGTTTTTCTATATCCTCTTGGTTTATTTTTATAGGACATATGTACTCAGAAACTTGTTAATTTCTTCTGGACTTTCCAGTTTGTTAGTATATAGTTTTTATTTTTTTTCAAAGAAACATGATTCTTTATGTTTTTGTAGTATCAGTTTTTAAGTTGTAATCTCTAATTATATTTTAAAATCTCTAATTATAATTCCTTGGGTTCTCTCTCTCTCTCTCTCTTTCTTTCTCTCCCCCTTCCTCCCTTTCTATCTCTTTCCCTCTCCCTCTCTTATTCTCTCACACTCCCCGTTATTCTGGGCAGTTAAACATTTCTCAATTTATCTTTTGCACACTTTGTTTAAATTATCATTGCACTGTTATTTCAGATTGTATTTAATTTATTTCTGTTCTGAACTTTGTTATTTTCTTCTATTAATTTTGAGTTTGGCATGTTTATGGTTTCTAAATCCTCAAGATGCATTGTTATATTGTTTATTTGAAATCTTACCATCTTTTGAAAGTAGGTACAATTAGGCACTAATTGTTCTAAACTCTCTTCTTAGGCTTGTCTTTCTGTATCACACATATTTTGGAATGTTGTGTTTTTATTTTAATTTATTTTAAGGAATTTAAAAATTTCTCTTCTGACATTTTCAATGAACATCATTTTGTTCAAAGGTGTGTTGGTCAGTCTCTGTAATAAACTTTGTCATGTTGCTGACTTCTAGTTTCATTTCATTGTGGTCAGAAAAGAGAGAGTACATGACTTCCGTTTTTAAATTTTAAAGGCTTGTTTTGTGCTCTAATATATGTTTTAGTCTAGTGCCAGTTCTATATATTGATGAAATGAATGCTCATTTTACTTTTCAGTTGTTAGATTAAGTGTTCTTCAATGCCTGTAAGTTCATTTGATCTAAAGTATAGTTTAATGTTTCTTTGTCAATTTTAGCTCTGAATGATCTAACCACTGGTGCAAGTGGGATATTAAAATATAACCCTATTTTTATATTGGAGTCCATTTCTTTCTTTGGGATTAATAGCATTTGTTATAAAATTAGGTACTCTGATATTAAGTGTACATAGATTTATAATTGTTATATTTTCTTGATGAAATGCTCATTTGATTATTAGTTGTATAGTGACCTGTTTATCTCTTTTACTCTTTTGGTCTTAAAATCTATTTTGTCAAATACAAAGTATTGCTCCTCCTACTTGCTTTAGTATTCCATTTGCTTGGAATTCCATTTTCTGCTAAATAATTTTGGGTATTACTTTTTAATCAATTCATCCAGTCTGTGTCTTTTAACTGAAGTGTTAAGACCATTTGCATAGAGATTATCGAAAGTTATGTAGTTGTGCCTATCTTTTATTTATTTTCTTCCAGTTATTTTCTTGGCTCATATCTTCCCCATTCATTCATTGGTGTTATTTGATGGTTTATGATATTGATAATTCTTGAGTCTTTTCTATTTTTCTTTTTATGTCTACTTATCTAGTGGGATTTATGCCTTTGTGGTGGTAGTTACCTTTCTTGCTCTTATGGATATATTGTATTTTCCCTTACACGTCTTTGTAAGACTAGATTGGTCATCACGAACTCTCTCAGTTTTTGCTTGTCTTGGAAGGTCTTAGTTTTCTTTTGTTTTTGAAGGATAGCTTTGCTGTGTATAATATTCTTGGTTCTCAGATTTGTTCTTTCAAGACTTAAAATAGATCATTGTATACCCTCCAAGCCTGTATGGCTTCTCCTGAGAAATATGTTAGTCTAAATGAATCATCTTTGAATGTGACTTTGTGCTTTTTTCCTTTCAGATTTTAAAAGTTTTTCTTTATCCTGTACTTTACAGAATTGACTGCATGTGGACAATTTGACTGTATGTCTGCATGAGAACCATTTCTGGTTATGTCTATTTGGAATTCTAAAAGACTCCTGTCCATGGATGCACATGCATTTTGCAAAATTATGCAAACAGTTGTTATTTAATTTAACATATTTTCTATGCTCTTAACATTTATTTCTTCCCTATCATATATGCCCATGATGTGAATATTTGATTGTCTGATAGTGTTACAAAAATCTTCAGTGCTCTTTATTCTTTCATATTTTTTCTTTCTAAATGTGTTATTTTGGAAGACTTCTCTTCAAGCACCAATATTCTTCCTTACACTTCATCTAATCTGTTGTTGAGGTTTTCAACTGAGCTTTTTAAATTTGACTTATTGCAGTCTTCATTTCCAGAATTTCTTTTTTGTTCATTTTCAAGATGTCTCCTTGCTGAACTTCACATTCACAGAGTGTTTTCTTCCTAATTTCATTCCATTATTCATTTGTGTTCTCTTGAATTTCATTTGAGTTTCTTTTATAGAAATCGACCTTTTTATTCTTTATCAGGAATTTCATTCACTTTAATATCTTTGGAATCTTTTACTATAGAGTTAGGAGCTTTAGGAGGTATCATATTACCTTGCTTTCTCATATTTCTTGTGATCCTGTGTGGAGATTTATGCATCTGGTGAAATGAATATTTCTTTCTCTTTTATGGAATGACTTTCTTTATAATAGCTTTCTCCTGAAGATAGATCTTGGGTTTTCAGTTCGTTGTGTGTTATTGATTTTATTGCTGGTTGGGCACCATAAGTGTAAACTCCTTTCAGCTTCTTTGGCTATGATTAGTGAGGTAGGGCAGATTGGATACCTTACCGAAGTTGGAGAAACCCATTCTTTGTGTGACTCATGCAAAAATGGAGCCATTTTGGCAATTTAGACAGACATGATGCAGACAGTCGAGTGTGTGGGCAATAAACTGTATGGCTACAGACACAGACGCAGAGATTACTCCACTGGGTGATGAGTTTTCCTCAGGCAACACTGATATTGCCTCTCTTACTTGTAAGGGTCTCTGGTATTGGCTGCAGAAATAGTGGTACTTCTTCTCTGACTAGACACTGGCGCAGGCCCAGATACTACAGGAGAAGAGGTATGGCTAGGAATCACGGCACCTTTCCTGTGATGACACTGGCACCCAGTCTTGTCACTAGTGTGTGACTAGATAAGGTGCTGGGTGGACTGATAATGGGGACCCTCATGAGTGTTGTGGCAGCAGGACTTTTGTACTGTTCCTTTCTGCTGCTACTCTGTGCCTTCCCACTCGTGAGCAGGACCTCCGACTCCTTCTATTCATGCATACTATATGTAGGTTAGTAGCTGAGTAAGCCCCCATCCTTTTGGCTGTACTTCAGACGAGAGATCAAGCAGGAGTAGTTGTCTTCTAGGGCCAGAGAAAATTCCTCTCAGTTGAGGTGCTCATGGGAGTGACTGGAGGTGGAATGGGGCAGGCATCAGGCAAAATTTCTGTCTGGACCTTCTTAGGCTGAGCAGCTCAGGGGCCTGACGACAGCTGGAGCCTGGTGGTCTGAGTCAGCACTACCCCCAGGCACTTCTGTGGCCTGAGGCCAGCAGAACCACAGAGGTCTTTTGCTTCATTGTTGGTATCAGCTGCCTTTTCATGGTGCTGGGAAGCATAGTGGTGGGAACCTTGTGAGAAATTCTCTTTAGTCCTGGCACCAGAGTGAAGCCATGCAGGATGGGACATCTCTCTGGTTGTGGAGGGCAGGCTCCTTCTCTCACAGCTCTTGAGGGCAATACTCTCCAGCAGTGTATGTGTGGCAACACTTGTCCCCTGCAGCATTCACAGCAGGTATTTGTCAGAATCATTCTGAGTCAAGATTGGTTTGTAAGGAAAGTACCCATAGAGCCAGTGCAGTGGAATGTCTATGCCCTCCCTGAGATGGGGCTATGTGGGGTTTTCTTACACCTAGAGCAGTTGCAAATTCAGGCCATGGTTCTCTTTTCAAGATGGCTTCTAGCTATAGCATCCTGGGAATGAAGGGTTTACAAGTCATCAAAGTGAATTTCTTTTCCAACAACACTCTACTATGAAGATTTCAGGTTACTTGC
Source organism: Dasyprocta punctata (assembly GCA_004363535.1). Taxonomy (NCBI): domain Eukaryota; kingdom Metazoa; phylum Chordata; class Mammalia; order Rodentia; family Dasyproctidae; genus Dasyprocta; species Dasyprocta punctata. The sequence continues at coordinate 34,541 of RJWM01019130.1, read as the reverse complement.
TCAGCTAGTTACTTGAGTTGTGATATTTCCACAAACTCAGTATCTGTGCTGGTACAGTTTGCTGGGACTCTTCATCTTTACCCCTGTGGAAGGGATTCTTCCTCTCCCTGGGATATGGAGCCAGGGCAGAAGACGCTGGGGTATTTTGTTTCTGTTACTATACTGTTGTCTCAGGTCTCCAAATTACAAAATTTGGGTTTTTTTCTCCTATTGATTTCCAGTGTTTTCTCATAATCACTCAATTCAATATGCACCTATACACCTGTTGTTTGGTTCTTGTTTGTGGAGCAACAGGCAAGTGCTTGGTGTTAGAGGCTAGCCTACACTGATTACAGGTCCCTGCCTAGATGGCACCCATGGGGAACCAGCCTATTTCAGTCTTTCCACATTCAGGCACTATTTGTAGGAACTTAGTCCTGCTAGTTTGTCACCCTAAGCCAGGGGTGAATCAGAATGAAAGACAAGCAGACTCAGTCAGTTTAGTGTGCAGGCAGTTAGGGTGCTCTCCTTTTCAGTAGGCAGAGGAGCCCCAAGCATCTGACTCGTCCTGCTTTTATTCACTTAAACACAAGCAAGTAAAGTAACACAAGATTCATCTGCCTTCTGTTATTCATTAGCACACGTCCAGGTAAGCAGCCTCATCTCAGCTCTAGTAACTTTTCCTTTGTGCTCTTGGAAGAGGCCAATTAGGTCTCAATTCTCCTTATCTAGTCTCCCACAGCTGGGTGCCTCTATTCAGCCATCTTCTCCAATCTTTTTATGCATAAAAGGCTGCATCTTTTTCTCAAACCAAATTTTTACTAGATATTTGCTTTTCCATCATCATCACTTACAACATGTTTTATAAATACTCGCAAAGGGTTGCATATACTTGTATGTCATTTCAATTTCTATGTAGAATTCTATTATTGTGAATACACCATTCTTTTTCAAACCAAAATTTTGGCTCAATTAAGACTCTTATATAAAGAGTGCCATATTGAATTTATTTGTGAATATGTATCTGTTGTGCTACTGTAAGTTTGTCTAGTTAGAGAAAACTCCAAAAACTGGAATAATTGAGTCAGCATATGAACTTTTACATTTTTGTTTTGTACTGGAAATCAGAATCAGGACCTTGTACTTGCCAGGCAGGTGCTGTGCCACTGAGCTATATGCCTGGCCCAAGAATTGTTGTGATTTTTGACAAAGGTTATCAAATTTATACATGTTTCTATGTAAATTCAGGCAGGGTATGAGTCCTGGGCATCAGAGTATTGACTGATAATATCTGCTGAACCACAAAATATTCCCAGTTTTGTTAGCAGTTGCTTGATGTTCAACTTTCAATGCAAAATTCTCTTCAGTTGGTTTCTGAAGGACTTGCTTTCTCCAGTTTTCTTTACAAAACAGTGTTTACTTTTCCATTGTAACACTGGTAGAAAATAGCTTTGCAGCTTTCTGATCTTTCCATCACTATGACAGAGTATATTATTTTTTAAATATATGTGTTCTGTTGTCTATACTAGGGTCTATACTGTATGTTTCCTCTCTGGTGATCTCTCTAGACAGATGTATGCTTTCTCCATCTTCGTGTGATTCTAGTGCCTGTTACACTCAGGCCAATGGAAATGATGCATGCTGAGAGTGAGAAAAAGTCATGCAGCCTCATCTTTGCCACCTCCCTCTGGAAAGCAACATATTTTATATATATATATATATATATATATATATATATATGTATATATATATATAGGCTGCTTCTTTGGCATGAATCTCTCACTGAAAGGCACAAAGAACTAAGCAGCAGTTGACTGAGTCCGCATGGGTGAGACACTTTCATCCTTTTACCCCACTATAATCTTAACTACAAAACTATTAAAGGCTGACTAATAGAGATTCAGAGCTGGACCTGTACCTGGAAATCTGCTTTGGTATTCTCTCAATGCTGGAAGATGGAGTTCTGTGATGCCAGACTTTCAATAGGAGGTGTGACTTCCACTTTGACTTCAATGTGGCCTTTAATGAATTTCTGATGCATATATCATATATTAGACATTTATTTTGGCTGCAACACCTCAAAAGTTTTGTTTATTTTCATGTCTAACGTGCAACTAGATTTGCAAGAGCATTTCACTGATGACCTAAGCCATCCATTGTGTGTAGCAACTTCACTTGGCTCTTACACATGTAGGATCATATTAATTTCTGAAAGTATTGAGAAAATAGTCTCTCAGATAATTTTCTGTGTTCCATTGTATTTGCAGCATAAAGAATCAAAGGAAGGACTCCAAATGTGTAGAAATCCCTCTCCTTCACCTGATAGTCTGGGATGGGGGTTGACATTACTTGCCATGAACTTGGTTGGAGTCACCACAGCAGTCAAGAGAGCAATGAGCCCCTGAGAATACTGACTCAGGAGGCTGGAGGTACTTTGCTCTAGACAGTATTAATGCTCTTAAATGAGACATTAAGCAGAATAATTTTGACCAATAATGCATACACAAACTATGGAACGGCCTCAGTAAAATTCTTGAGATGATTAAGTTAAATAAAAAAGCTACCTCAAAGAATGTTATTTATCCATCCTCCTCTCACGCCTTCTCATTTGCTTAAAGTAGTGATAAGATGACTGTTTTTCCATTGACCTTCTGTCATTTCTTGTAATCTATGGGTATTATCTGTATGTCTGTGGCTTGGCATTTACAAAGCTGTGCCTGTATTCAGCACTCGGGTATTCTACTAGAAGGCATTGGTTTCCCTATTGTGTCTTTTTTCCAGAACATCTGTTTACCTTCTGTTGCTTTTCCTCCATGAAGAGTACTCTAGCTGCTATACCATTACAGCTTTCATTCTAAGCCGTAATTTCTGAAGGGCTTTTTAAATTTTTTACATGCATTTCCCCCTGACACTTAGCTCATCATTCTTTTAAATATTCTAGTGCTGCTTGGTCCTTTTAGACTTAATAAGCAAAGCGTTTCTTGTGATTACACAATTCTAATGCACGTTGCTAACAGCTTGACACCATTTATGAAGAAGTCAAATTCTTTTCAAGCTACCTCTGGATGCCTCCCCTTACTAACAAACCAACTGACCAACTGTACCCAGATGAGTGATTATTTGAAAAGAAAATTAAAATAAAAACCTTATGACTTTATAAGTGTTTTTTCTTTTACTTTAAACCCTTAACCAACCACAGATCCAAAGATTGTTGAGATCAATGTAGTGTTATACCAAATCTTGAATTTTCAAATATCTTCTCTTAACATGTTTGTTTTTCCTTAACATACATTGTTTACATTGCTATGTATAGATTCTAACAACAGCAAAAAGATTATCTTAGAAGGGTTCACCAGTGATAATAAAGCTCATATATTATGAATAATTATAGAGTTGAAAAAGCAGGGTTATTGTTGCATAATTTATTCATTTATTGACTCATTAATTCAGTATGTCTATCCAGTGATTAAATTTCATTGATATTGCTCTTAGGGAGCAATGTCTTTCATTAATCTGAAATATCAATGAGCAATTTCACGATATATTCCTCTCATACATATGTGTATATATGTATAGAATCTCAATGTGAAAATAGTTTTAGTTCTCAACTTTGAAATAACACATCCTGTGTGAAAATGTGTCCAGATCTATGTTATAGACATTTTATTCTCAGACAACTAAACATTACAAAATTTTATATAGGTCTTACATTTTCAACATGACTTTCAGTATTATATTTTCACTTGTACTGCTAACATTTTGACCATCTCTCCTATAACAGAACAGAGAATTACTTTAATAAAGAAAGATGCATTTGTTATCTACTGCAGTATATCTGATTACTTCAGAGGTGAGTGATTTAAATGACAGATATTTATTATTTTATGCTTTATGTTGGTTGATGACTGGAGCACCTCAGTGCTCCAGTGCCTAGCCCTCATGTTCCAAGAGGTCTCTAGTAGGAAAGCCAGGACTTCTCTACGTGGTGGCTGGATTTTGTGTGTGTATTGAGGGTGGAGGGCATAACCTGGAAGCCCATTTGTCCATCTCCTAGAGCCCAACATTTCTGGTATAGTCTTTTAATTAGAAGTGGGCTAAGTCAAGTTCACACTCAGTAAAAATGTATTGCATATCATTGGTATGAATACTGTTGGTTAGGGATCACTGGGGCTCCACAAAGCATTAGTCAATTGCAAATCATAGAGCAGTATAACCTAAATCAAAGGATAATTTATGAAAATTGATATATTTTAGAAATAAAACAGGATGTATAGTTATGTCAAGTGAAAGAACTTGTTAAAACAAAGCAAAATGTGCATTTCTTTTTAGGTATACAATTTTTCTTTTCCTCTGCTTCTCTTTGGATGTTTTGGTGGAAAAGGGCTACCAAAAATCCCAACATGATTTTCAACATCAGCATCAATATGAAGCAACCTCAACGGCTTTATTCTGATTCCCAGTCTCTCAGCAAGAGACTCATTAGCATAATTGAACCTTGTTTTAATAACTGTGTGATGGGGAAGTGGGAGGATTGGATTTGAGAGCGATTGGGAGGATGGGAATGAGGTTACATGGCTTTACCAATGCTTCCTAAAGGTTATGGCGCCCAGGGTTTTGAGAACCTCTTTTCAAAGGAGTTATGAAATTTAGTAAATGCATCCATTTACTGACTGGCTAAATCCAATGCAAATAAATAAATAAATAAATAAGTAAATCCATTACAGAATGAAGGCTTTATATCTTATAAATACAACACAAATAAGTTTTTAGATTTCCTCAGTTTTTAGTTTTTCTCAGTTTTATTATCTTTTTCAAATTTATGAAAATGTTGATGTCAGATTCTAAGTCTTATAATGGAAAACATACCCTGAGCTATACTTCCAACCTTCAACCTTTTTATTAAAGAATATTTTTCATATGTAGATGTGTTATAGCTTTCGGCCACACATTACAAGTTTATCCCACACAACAAAATGTAAACATAGAAAATACATTTTTTTATATAGTTCTTTGCATAGTATCCCATACTGTTTTCAGATTTCTGTTGATATACTTTTGGGGGGTTTTCTGTATTTTATTATCAATAGGATATCATTGTACTATATTTTTGAAAACTTGCCTGTGTTTTTAAAAGTGGAATTACTTGGTAGGTGAACATGCATTTGAAATTTGAAGATATATTTTCAAGTTACTGTATAGAAAGTCTTTCTTATTTTTTCTTTTTCTCAGTTTTTAGTTCTACTAGTGGTTTTTAAAAAATGTTTTTCCTTCCTCAAGTTCATTAAGGCCAGCTATTATCAATGTTTTAATGTCATCAATTGTGTAAGAGAAAAGTGATGCTTGGTTTTTTAATTTGCATTCAAAATCCCATCTTTAAAGTGGGAGGATTGACTAAAGCCTATCAGAGCCTTAGAGTCCTGGGAAGTGCAACACTCAAGGACTATTTAAAATTTGTTTGTGTGATTTTTATTCAAGTAATATTCAATCACTGGTAGCAGGTCTACAAGACTGTAGTCCTGTCTGGTGTACATGGCGGTAAGGAGTTAGACTTCCTTTCTTGTCGACTTTTTGTATTGCACACCCAACCTCTATTCTTGATGTGGTCAACTGGCTTTCAAATTTTAGTCTTCTGTCATTCCCTGGTTTCTTAACTTATAGGAGCAGGCTTTATGCTTCAAACATCACCACAATTATTTCATTGTTGATTGAACTACGAAAAGTAAGAAATGATTTTTTTTCCTATTCCATTGTGGCTTCAAGAACCTCTGACCTGCAGGTTGGAAAGGGGCCTCCATGAACAGTGACTGCTTCTTCGAAACACGGAGCATTAACAAAACTCATTTCCTCCTTTTGCTCTCTGCAATATTGTGTCAGTTTTCTCAGGAAGGCGAATTCTGTTCAGTGTGCTGTGGTTTTCTCTCGTTTGGTTCACACCAAGGTGCATCTGTGTGATGTGTAGTTGGTATTGCTCCTGGTTTTGGCACTGGGATGATTAAAGTCCCTGTTCTTCTCTTGTTTTTTTTTTCCTTTTATTTTTTTTTTGGACAGTTTTTTGATGAATAAGACAAGGTGTGGAGCAAATGGTAATATAATTCTCTCAGAATACTCTTTCCTGGCAGTTAACATGTTGGAACTTAATCCTGTTATGGTATCCAATATCCGATTTTTGTATTAGTTTCTGTTTGAAATTCAGTTATACATCAAAGATCTAGACTCACTTGAAGAAAAAAATCTCATTGTCACCTGGAAAACTCTTGAAATGGGGATGCATCTCTATCTTCAGACCTGCTAACTAAAGAATGAGTGAGGCCTGAGAATGTAATAAATTCAGGGATTGTATTAATTGACTCAAAATAATTGATGGTCACCATACAGTGAATGGCAAGAAAAGCAGAGCACACAGCTTCACAATTCCCAAGAATCCTGAGAAGACTGTTTCAACCTTTCAAAGTATTAATTAATTTCAGAGGAATACAGTCATGATATATTGCCCAGGAGGTCACACTGCAACACACTTAACTTACTTTTATGTGCAGGCAGCAAATGAGCAAAAATCAAACCTGAAATCAAGACATATTTTTTTCAAAATGAAGTTCAGTAACTGTCAGTGAGTTACTCAAACTGGTGTCCTGTGTCAACAAATCCTGTTTTCTCCGGACACTTTTGCCCCAGTTATTGATTGTAATCATCAGAGGGAAAGTGGCAAGATTACACTGTTTACTTTAGTAAATAGGCATCAAAAAAATAGGCATCAATGTGGATATTTTGCTTTAGAAATGTTGTTATTGTGAAGAAACCAGCCAAGTAGAAAATCCTTTTCTCTACAGTGTGTGGTGGCTGCCTCATCTCTCCCCTGCCATTGTATTTGATGTAGGAGAATTTATCAACAAGTCAGGACCCTTCTGAGAATGTAAATTTGGACCACAAGACTAAGCTGAAGTTGTCTTTCTCTACCTAGAAATTTAGAGTGGAGGCTTTGCCTAGGTTCCCAAAAAGCGAGCCTAACTCCATTATGAATGAAACAATAGTGCACATTTTATAAAATTTGTCCAGCGGATTCAGAAATAAGTGTTTATATTAAATGGAAAAATAATAAACATCCTCCAACATTTCTTCAAACCAAAGTGCCTCACCAAGAGCTAAGCTCACTGCTCTGGGGATTCCTCCAGGACCTCCTGCTTTTCTTGATGAAGCTAGATGTGGGGCAACCTGCTGTGGGGTGCTTTCCTTCAGCACTCTGCTTTTACCTTGCCCAATCTTGAGAGGAAATATCACAAAAATTAACCCAGTAAGACAGAAAAGACTGAACTTTCTCTCTCTCTCTCCCCCTCTTCCTTTCTCTTCCTTCCTCCCTTCCACTGTCTCCCATCCTCCCCCTCCCTCTGTCTCTGACAAATGGAGCACAGGGAGTAAGAAAGATTGAGGTTGTCAGAAGTGGATTCTGGTTCTTAAGAGTTTTATATGAACCAGGTTCCAAATTATTCTTCTACAACAGTGTTAATGCACTAAGTATACTACTTGGATGTTTGCCAATAAACATGTATTTTGAATGATTTATACTACTCAGATCTAAGTATTGGATGGCAACTTCCAGATCTAAACCAAATTCATTAACATTAATCGTTGAATAGTAAAATACATATTGAGAGACACTTGGCATTTTATTTTCCACAAGAATCTATGTTAAGGGATGGTTCATTGTATTTCTTTTTATATTGATATGCAGTTTTAACTTAATTAAATTAACGATAGCCTGAGTTATATTTATTAGGATAATAAAGAAGCAGGTATTAAATAATCACTTAGAAGTGCACCTGTTGCTTCCTTTTATAAAATTTTATTTTCAAGTTAGTTCATATATAATTTAAAAGAAAAATAGTCTTGCTAGCATTATGATGTAAATAAATAGTTTGCTTTATGACTCTTTTCCCCTGAAGGTCATTTTGAACCCCAAGAGTTCTCTTGCTATTATCTTCATATATGGAGAGCAAAACAAGCAAATAAACAAACCTCAAAAGTACAACTATGAGCAAACAAAATATAGTATCTACACCATTTCTTGATGTTTTTAAAGAAATTGACTTCATAAAACAATTGATTAGAATTTAGCTGTCTCACACCCTTAACGTCCACATATAATTAATTGTATATTGCTCTCAGTTGTACTCCAAAGCAGAATAATTTCCATAAGGGTCAAGCAAAGGTAGTTCTCTTAGGAAAAAAAATGGAATTCCTTCAGAAAATTATAAAGAGGAATTTTGTATTTTTAATATTCTCATTCTAGTTTTCCAGAGTATAATGATAATAATTGAATCATTGGAAATGCTAAATTTCCTTATGGAAATTATTCTATCTTTGAGTACAAGTGAGAGCAAACACTTTATTCTTCTAATGGTATGTTGTATGCCTACTGTGTGCTAGCATGGTGCTAGGCCAGGGAGGAGAATGGTAAATTAGTACATAAATCCTTCTCATGGGGATTGCTCCCTGCAGTAAGACTTTATATTGTGGCTGGTGGTCTAATTAATATTCCCTGTATTTCTAATGCCCGTGATTTATGGTTTTTGCAGTAGCTATCACGTAATTATTCTGACATTATACACATATGGTTCTGCTAGATAGCCAAGGCTGTGACATTTGGTTCCTTAGCAACAGCAAATGAACCTTGGGAAGGAAAAGAAATTGTCATGAAATACTCTAGGACAAAAAGTCCTTATCAAAAACTATAGGTTAAGTGGCTATATATCTTTGTTTTGTAGTGAATAATATATCTGATGAAAGCATAGAATAAAATAACATTTAATGTGATATCTTAATGTTGGTAGTCAGCATTGTTCATTAACAGGACTGGTTTGGGAGGTGGGGGTAGTTTACCTGAGTTCCTGGCCCAGGGGGTGTGGTGTAGTGTGGACCTCACAGGACCAGATCTGCTATTCGGGCTTGCATCTTCTGCTTGACTTCACATGACCATGAATTTGAATGACTTGAAGGGAACATTCTCTAGGTCCTAGCAACTTCCAGTTTGAGAGTGCTGTCTATCACATTAAATGTATAAAAATGTATCTGCATCCCATGTTAAATATAACTGATATATAATCACCTAAGCATTATGTTGATGGAACAGGAGTTCTCAGAGTACAAGGAGAGGCAGCATTGCCTACCTAAGCACAGTGTGGGGTGAATTCTGTCCTTATTTTTGGCTAAAACTTTAGACCTTAAAGCTCATCCGCTTGCCCTTGGACGAAAGCCCTCTAGTCATTTTCCCCAAAGTATTATGTCGTGTTTCCTTCTCTCCCATCTTTGGCAGATGTCTGTGGCTCGCTCTTGCTCTTCTGGGAGTCTTTATGAACCCCTGAGAATTCCTTTCCTGTACTTCCTGGCCCTGTCAGGGCCTCCCTGAGGCTGCTTATAGCTTCAAGCTCTTTCCTTTCTACATCTGACAGCTCTTTTTACTGATATTCTGACTTTGAACAAAGCCTTCTTGGACAGAACCTTTCAAGAAATGTCCCCAGTCAGTCAGCTAGCACTTAAATCATATACTATTCCCTGTCATCGTTGGAGGTCCAGTTACTTCCTTAAAGCTGTCTCTATTCTGCAACCACTGGAAACATCAGTGGTATGGTTAATGTTGATTGGCAACTGGACTGGATTGAGAGATGCCTAGATGATTAATGAAGCACATTTCTGAGTGTCTGAGTCAGTCATGAGGGCATGACTGTGGGAACTGCATTTCCCTTGCTTTAAAACCCTTTCTCCTTTGTGCTTGCTACAGAGTGAGCAGCATTGCTCCACCATGCCCTTCCATCCTGGTATGTCTGCCTTGGAGCCAAGCAAACCTGCTACAAAATCTCTGAAAGTAGGAGGCAAAATGAGCCCCTCCTCTTTAAGTCATATCTCAGGTATTTGTACCAGCAAGCAAAGCTGACCAAAGCAGTCTTTTTAGTGTGCATTCACTGCGTGTATTTTATGTTCCCAAACCCCAGGACATACACATACTAGCCCTTTAAGAATATAAAGTCAACATAACTGTGCAATTTAAATTCAATGTGGAAACAACAGTCCTTGCTAGGAAAGACACCTCTGTAAACTCAGAGTGAACTGTTTGTGAATTCACAGCTCCCTGCCCCAGTCTCTGCTGTTATGTGGGTGGTGAAGAAAAGACAAGTTACTTAACTATATTGCCTCAAATTAGCTAATTGAAAATGAATTCCTCAGTGTTTATCATAAAATATATGTTAAAAAAGATTTAAATGTAAATTATACAACAGAATATACATATACAGATCATTAATATCATGTTATAAGTTTCAAATATACATAGTAAAATTTATTTTTTAAAAGAAATAGCAATGACAGCAATAGTGATTATTTAAATATGGATAGTTGACTTTATAAATAGTATGAAAGGTAACATCTTTAAAAGAGTATAGTATGTTTATTGATCACTAACTGACAGTAGAGAAACTGAGCTTCATGTGAAACAGTTTCAGCAGAATTCTTTAACTGTACCCTTCCCTCTCCCACATTTTGTAAATGTTTGTAAGTCGTTTTTTAAGAGTATGTTGAAGTAGTAAGATATGAGCTACATTCAAGTTGGTTTATTACTGAAATTGCTTTGGAATTTGGCTTTGATTTTTTTCTCTGATAATATTTAGCAGCAGAAACTGCAGAAGAGCCAAAATTTCACCAAAGGTATTTGAGTACTGACATGTCTGTATTGATATTCATTTACCCTCTTTGATAGGGCGGGAAATTTATTTAGGAAAATGCGTATAAGGAATGAAATGTTTAATGTAGATCATGTTTAAATTCAGCATTAAGTATCAGTCCTCTTAAGCATCGATAAACAGATAAAGCTGACGTAAGATTATTTGTCTAGCTGCCATTTTTGTATTATACGATTTAAATTTATTTTTCCATTCTAAAATCTATCCTCTATGCTTTCAGCTCAGCAAGTGTTCCTTTGGGTTCATCCTCTCAAGACACATGCCATAAAACATTTCTGGCCTTGAGGTTCCACCCTGACACCCTCCCTTCATTTTCCCCATCCCCCGACTAGAAATAAGTCATTTGTGTGTGAATGCTCCTTACTGTGTGTGTAGGAGTGACACCTGCTATCCAGAGCAGGGCACATGCAGCCTCCACTCATTGAGATGCTCTCCCAAATGGCTTTGAAGCATGAACCACACAATGAACTCATTGTTGGGTTAGACGGAGTTGACTGAGGCAAAGAATGTTTAAATAATCGTGAGCTGTATATAATGATCCCAAGCAGTCAGGGTACAAATCTAAACATTATTTGACATGCCCACCCACCCTAGTTGAAATATCAAGCCATAATTTGTAAGTGGCTCCAGAATGTGTAGAAGTCCACCATCTGGACTGTCAAGATGAGAAAAGCATTTCTTATTCAACATGTAGCTCCACTATTAAAGTTGGTAAATATTTAGAAAACGGTATACATAGATTTCCACATAGTTTAATAAGATACTGAACCTGTTTGACAAGGTAACTTTGTTTCCTTCATCTGCTGGGAAACTATGAGTGGATGAATTATGGAATGCCATTTTTTATTTAACATCACACCATAGTTCTCCTTTCAAATGAAAAACTAGATTAAAATACAAAATCAGCAACAATGTTCTAGTTTAATCAACTCTGCTTTTTCTGACTTATTTATCTGAAAGTTTTCAGCAATATTGCAGGTGGAAAATATTGTTTGAAACAGAAAATTTGCCTTTAGGGAAATATATTGATCCACTTAACAGCATAGAAAAATAAATAGTAAATTGAATGCTCAGAACCATAATTCACCTACAATCTTTAAAGGGTCAAAAATCAAGAAATAAATGTGCACATAATTTTTGTGTAGTCCAAAAGCTGTGAGGAACCACATGTAAGGCAGCATTCCAGAAATTAGGGTGCCTAAATAAACTTAACCACTCTAATTTACCAATTGAAGGGCAAAAGTGCTAGGAAATGGATAGCAAACATTTATAATAATCATATTTAAAAACAACATTTCTTGACAAACTATTGTCTAAAAAACTAGGCAGATGTTCAGAGAAAACCATTTTATATTTAAATCTGTTTTGGAGATAACTGCGTACTGTGACCCTTTAGAGATTCAAATGGCATATTGATACAGAAAAGTATGGGGTTACCTGTTCTCTTTTCTATTATGCAGAATTTTCCAAGTTTGTTTAATTTTTGCACACTTTTTGGAAGATAATGTGTAACATTTTGTCTACCACAAATGCTTCCTAGGAAATAGTAGCTTGAAAAGCATTGAAGAAAACTTTTTGATAACTATTCATTTTGTGTAGAGTGAATTTAAATCTTACATATTTATGTAGGAGTTCCTGCTACATAAGAAGTTTTTCATGCATAGCATTTTGTATCTCTTTATTGAAAGTGGTATCCTAACACTGAAAGAATTTATTTCTACAAAAGAAAAAAAATTGTGGATTCTTCAATACATTACAGAAACCTTTTCACGGTTCAGTTAAAGAAACCTTGCCGAGAGATTGTAATTGTTCAGGAACACACCTTTTGTCCCACAGCTCAAATAAGAATCTTTGTCAGTTTTGACTATGTAAACAAATGTGTTATATAATGACACTTTGATTAATGATGGCCTGCACCAACCCTGGTGGTCTAATAAGACTTCAGTACTGTATGTCACTTTGTGATGTCATAGATGAAGTCTTATTTACAAAAGATGAAAGTCCCCGTCTTAGTTGATTTTCTGTCACTGTGATAGAATACTCAACACCCACAACTGAACAAAGAGAGATTCACTTGACAGACAGTTTCCAGAAGGTTCAGACCAAAGTCAGCTGGCTCTAAGGCAAAAAGAACATGGTGGAAGGAATAGATCATTACACATCCCATTGCGGACAGGAAGCGGAGACGGAGGGAAGGAGCCAGGCTCCAAAACACACTTTTCCTGATTAGGCCTCCGGGGACCCGCCTCCCACTAGGGGCCCCTCCTATCAACACCTTCAGCTTCTGATATCATCAATGGATGAATCTGCTGATGAGCTCAGCACCCACTCCCCATAATCCAATCATACGTGAGTCCTCAGAAGGCATTTTAGACCTGAATTACAGTATCACCTAAGGATTCATTTCTTAGAATGTATGCCTGTCATTCAGCAATACACGCCTATAATTTACAGTTGATAGTTTGAAACTTTTTCAAACTTAAATAAAGAGGACCTACTACATCTGTTTTTCCTGGTCACTGAGGTCAGTATGCTAAAGTCTGTTTGGGGCTGATCAAATGAAAAGACGCCATTTATTTTGGTGACAAAGATAAGACTCTCTCAACACTAACTCTGAGGAGATGGGAACACCTCATTTGCCTCTGATCACCATCTCCCCTTGTCCAGGTGTGTGAGGGTCTGCAGTAGCAAGGAGCAGAGGGGAGAGGGACTGCCGCGAGGAAACACACACCTCCAGGGCTGCTCTACCACACCCAGTCATCTTCAGCTCTCTCTACTGGAAAGAAAATTGGGTCCAGTCCTCCTGAGGCAGCATCTGTATATTTTGTCACTTCAGCTCAGCCTAGGAGAAGAGGGGCCAGTGATTATGCTAGGCATGAGGGGGTCTGAAGCCACTTTTCCTATGGACCCTCGCTTCCCATTGTCAGCATCTGCTGTCTGTCCCCTTCACAGGTTGAAGAGAAAAGACAGTGACATTTCCACCCTGGGCCTGAGGAAGTCTGGAGAAGACACTTGTCTGTAAATGAAGTTCAAGTTCCACTGTGCCAGGCTGATTGCACTGTCAGTCAGCTGCCTGTAACTCTCACGGGTGTATTCATAAAACAACGTTACCCGTGGAAGTGAGTCTTTACCAAGTGACATCAGAATGATTTTTTTTTTTCTTTTTTGCTGTAAAGGGAAAGGCAGTGTAAACACAGATAATAAAACCTGATTAGAAAAGTATGTTTCAATATTTATGAAATAGCCTTACAAAGGCAAAATACAAAATTAATCGGCCTCAGTCATCTGCCTCAATCAAGTATATATGTCAATCAGCACATACTTACAAGACAAAACTGACGAATCTACTATGGTTGTTGTGAATTTTCTCCATTGTTTTTTATTAATGATATTAAGCAACAAAAACTTGAACTAGATGTTTCATTCTAAGCTTACTAAGAAAATAGACTTTCTGGAAAATTAGAAAAAGCAAATTACTAAATCATTTCTAAATTTTGATATTATTTTGACATTTTCCCCAAGAATTCTGAAATTTAAAATCTTAACCAGGCTCTTTTTCTGTACAGAGGCAATATTAACTTTAACTACTAATTCCTTTGATACCATATAATCTTTTCTTAGTTTGTTGTGAAACCTTAGATTTGCTTTGCTGTTGTTAAAATATATGTACATTATTCATAAGTAAAGGCAAAGGTGTAAAAGGCATCATTTTGCCGCACTTGTGGAGTAGATATATTTTCCCTACAAGTGAGGTACTGTAAGCAGACTTGACAGTGTTTAATAAAAGACTAGCCTGGAAAACTTCCAGGAAAGAGGGCTTCAAAAGAGCTGAGAGGAAGAGCAGCAATCTAGGGATTTCTAAAATATAGAGATGTTTTCAGCCTGAAAAGACCGAGGCTGAAGAGAAACTTTACTCAGGGCCCTAAAATCAGCTTGTGGATATATAGGAAGGACATAGCTTGTTTACAGGATTCATTGGCATTTGAAGAGATTCTTATTCAGAGATATTGTAAGAAGTACTAATTTACAAATGGCTAATATTCTTATTCAATTTATAGTTCTAAGAAGTAGAGTTGATGAAAACACATTTAAAAAGAGTTTGAATAGGAAATATGAATGTCACATCATGAGCAGGTTAAAGGGAAGACTAGCAATGTTGGAAATATTTTTCTTACTTTATGCCAGAACTCTCCAAAGGGCTTAATAATGGTGTTGGGTAAGGAAAGCGAGACCAAACAACGAACTTATTTGTAGCAGTTGCTTGATACCATGGTATAAATAAGTGCCCAATATGATTGATTTCAAAGCACTAATTGTTTAGCAGCTGTCTTCCAAAAAATTTTAATATTTAGTAATTGGTCTTACAACCTGCCAAGAACATCGTTTTGGAAATAGGTTACCTTGGGACAACACCAGTAACCCTTTAAATCCATGAACAGACTAAGCCATTGTAAGGGCAAGTCCCTTATGAATTCATTATCTTGTAAAGTTTCCAGCTAGTTCATTCTTTTAACATTCACCATGGGAATTAAGTTGTAATTTAAAGTTTGGTAGTGACATTCAAACCATAGCATATGGGTGGTAAGAACAGGAAGATTTGATGGAAAGGAGACTGGGAATGTGGTGATAAGCTGTTGATGCATTACGTACATATCTACAGGAAAGTGAAAGATTGGGGTGTTACGGGTCTGAGGAAATTGGGGTCTCAAGGATATCTTTTCCCAATTACTGTTGAGTGTCTTTTCTTTCTTAAACTGCACTCAATTGTGCATAGTTCTTGCTAAATAAATGGCAATGCTAAAAGAAATTATATGAAGAAATAATAGCAAGACAATGACTTGTAATTAACTAAACTAACAACTTGCAGGGGCTTTTATGTACTTCCACCAATGCACTGAAAGAATTGATTGTACATTTTTTCTAGAAAGTGACTGAAAGGTGTTAAATTACTTAGCTCTATTACAAATAAAAGACTTGCTTAGTAATTACCATCAAGGTATCCATTTCATAAAAGGGTATTAGTTAATGTCTTCTCATAAAATAGGAAAGATTAAAATTAGAAAAGATGAAGAGTGAGCAGCTCTTTTAGGCTGAGCAACAACTTTCACCCCACAAATACCGTTCTTTCTTCTCAAACTGTTTTTAGCTGTTTAGTGTACCAACCTTCTGGCTGGCTTTGTGGGATAAGCAAGAGTTTGACTTTTGTTGATATATATAATTACAGGACTCTATTATAGTGCATTAACTAGAAAAAGAATTTTTCACTGATAAATTTGTTTTTAGTTAGACACACTTTTTGTTTAGTCAGATAGTCAATAAAAATTAAAGAATGTATAATGTTGCTGTACTTACCAGTCACAGAATTGAGGGTTTCTTGTGGCTAAAATGAAAGAAAAAGGCCTTGAACAAGTGTAAAGTGGACTTCAGAAGAGTCTGGTGAATGATGTCTGGGTGTAGTTGTGAATGTGGGTGCTTCAATAGATGAAGCTAGTGGAGGTGGGAGACAAACCTCTGCAGGGAAGAGAAAGTGGTGCAGTTTCTGCAGGTGTGCGGGTGGGATGCTCGCTGGTCAGTGCCAAGTAAAAATATATATATTTTGACTGAAGGAGAGACTTTGTTAGGAAAAAAAAGGGATTATTTCAAGGGCAAGAAAAGGAGACATGCAACAGGGAGATGGTTCTCACAATAAAATTTGCCCATTTTAAGGCCTAAGGAAAGTTATTTCTTCTCCTTCTCCTTCTCCTTCTTCTCTTTCTCCTTCTCCTTCTCCTTCTCCTTCTCCTTCTCCTTCTCCTTCTCCTTCTCCTTCTCCTTCTCCTTCTCCTCCTCCTCCTCCTCCTCCTCCCCCTCCTCCTCCTCCTCCTCCTCCTCCTTCTCCTCCTTCTTTTTTGTAGAAGCAGGAAAGATTGGAATGAACCATTACTTAAGCAATGGGAATGCAGTCTCACAGTAGATGGAGGGTGTTTTACCCCAAGTTGGCTTATTCTTCAGAGTAGCTGTTAAGGAAGGACTTTATCAAATTTCAGGGTATAGGGGAAAAAAATGAGTATTAACCAGTGTTTGGTTAACAAGCCTTTTTTTTTTATTAATCAGGGTAGTCATGTATGTGGCAAAGAATGGAGAGCTGGAAGAACTGTGTGTGCTACTTTGTAATCAGTCATTCTGGGAACATAAATTGTAGGAGGACTTTTTAAACTTCACCCCCTTCCCCAACCTATGGTGTGGTAAAATTGCACATTGTCACTGGCAATCAGAGGTATCCTGCATGGTGTCAGAGCTCCACGGACTAATTGGGGTGCCTGGAGAGATGGTCAGAGCTCAGCGGAGGGGAGTGAGCCCCAGAATAGAGTAAGCATGCAGGGGGCAGGCTGGTAGAGTACCTGCATGAGGATTATTTATCCCTAACAGTGGGATCTCAGGCCAGGGCCTACAGTTCACAGGTCAGGTCTCCTGCTTTAGAGAGAGGATGCTGAGAGGAAGACAGAGCCTGGCGTCTCAGTGTAGGAGGATCCTAGTTTCTGGAATAGCAAAGCATTTCCATTTAGAGTAACCAAGGCATCAACAGGGCTGAATTAATAAATCAGATGTAGGTTGGAGAGCACTGGAAATAACTCTTCTTCCCTCCGATGGATAAGAATGCACCCAGACTCTCGAATTTAAAAATGGTTCAGCTCCTGTGGGCTGAGGGTATATGCAGAGAAAAAGAACAAGTAGACTCTGGAACACAATATCTTTTTCTTTTTTTTAAAGGAGTCTATTCTTAAAGAAAACCAATTTATTTTCAGCCTAAATAATAGACTAGTGCATCATGAAACTCTATCATTTCCATACTATGTACCGTGGAATTTCTTTTTGTTTTATAGGTCAGCATCTTGAATCTCATATAGGAAAAGCATAGTTAAATTTAGGAAAGAAATAGAATATAAATAGCTGTTTTAAAGGATTGTAAGGTTTGAAAAATTACATGTCAAAATTGAAAATGTGAAAGTTAGGCTCTTTTGGGTTTTTCTACTTTAAATTTCGATTTCTCCTGTGTTGATAACATTAAAGTTGAATGTTGAATTATTTTTTTGTGCCCAGTGTTGAGTATAGTGTTATAAATGAATTGCATGTGGCTCCCATTTACTTTCTTTAGGTAATCTGAAATTTATTTAAATAGTCAAGAAATGCTGGTAATCTATAAATATAAATGCAGCATGATAGCAAAATCTAGTATTTTATTAATTCATAAGAATATTTGTGCAAGTTTTATGTATGGGAAGAAAACATATTATTTTCTTGACCCTGTATAGCACAGTTTCCAAAAATGAATTTAAACATTGCAATCACCTCAGGGCTCTGCGTCTGGTTTAGTAAGCTCTGAGTTACTGCATTGAAATTCCAAATTGCTTATAGAGATCCTTAACAAGACTTATCAACTGAATTGCCGGCTCATATAATTCAGTTTTAACTGTGTATACTAAATACTTACCCTGCTATATCTACATCTATATCTATCTATATCTATATATCTATATATTTATGTCATCTATATCTCTTTTCCATACTAGTGTACAGAATTTTAGAGGATGTTAATGGTGCCTTGTATGTCTTTGGCAACCTTGTCTTTCTTTATTTCATTCTTTCTTTCCTTCTCTCTCTCTTTCTTTCTTTCTTTCTTTCTTTCTTTCTTTCTTTCTTTCTTTCTTTCTTTCTTTCTTTCTTTTTTTTCCAGAAAGGGTCTCTGTATATAGTGCAACATGGTCTTGAACTTGCTGATGGAGCCCAGGCTGGCTTGGAACCCATGGCTATCCTCTTGCCTCAGTCTCCCAAAGTGACAACCCTGTAGTTCTTAAAATGGTGTCTTTTTCATGATCAATATCAGTATGTTTGGTGGTGTAATCCTTTCAATCCTTATGTATTTCAATCAATTGTTAGAAGCATAGAACTCAATGTTTACAACATGTCTAGACCTATTCATGAGATGTCAAAGACAGGCTAAAATGTTTTTCCCTTTAGACACAGGACACAGGCTACTTTCTGGTTTCTTCTACTGAATTCTTCCTAAGTTACTGTCCAGAGAACTTTCCTAGGGTTGAGAGCCTTTCCTACTTCTCAGTTATCACCTTCCAAACACTGCCTATTTGTGTTTTAAGCTTTGGTCATTCCTAATTAGAGGTAGGTACTGCAGTGAGCCACAGATTTTGAGTCCCTGTGCCACTGACACAGTTCTGTATTCCTGTCATGATCTTTTCTTGACATTGTTTGGATGACTTCCATCTGATATTTCTCTAACTTCCTCAGGTAGAATTTGCAAGTGCCATCTTTATTTCGTCAGTATACCTTGTCCTTATCTTCCTTTAACATCATCTCTGCCAAATTGCATTGATCTTGTTCCTCACTATCCTACCAGAGTTCCTCGAAGGTGGAGAGTTCCGCCTTGCTTATGTATGCAAGCCCAATAATTCACCTTGGACAGTGCCCTGTTTATAGATTATCAATGAGACTTACTAGATTATTTAATGAAAATATTTATTTTCAATAATTACTTTTTTCCTAGGGAATAGGAAGGGTATACTTTAGAATATCAATATTTTGGAAAAGAACCTTAAAATAATAATTAATAATTATAATAAAAATCTAATAAATAATAATTTTAAAAATAATCATATCTATGGTGATATAAAATCCTCTAAGTTTGATTCTTTTAGCTGATAGGTAACATTTAAAAATCTTTTATCTTGGGGCCAGGGATTTAGCTCAGTGGCACAAGCGCCTGCCTGGCAAGCGCGAGGTCATGAGTTCAATTTCTGGTATGAAAAAAAAAAAACTTTTATCTTTGCTGTGATTTGAATTTGATTTAACTCTGCCCCACAAAGTTCTGTGTCCTGGAAGCTTGATCCCCAGGGTTGCATTCATAGGTGTTAAAACGTATAAAAGGTAGACCTCATACGAGTTCTGTAGGTCACTGGGGATGTTGCCTTCAACAAGACTAATGGAGCCCTGGTTAACATCGACAAGAGCAGGTTGTTGTAAAAAGAATAAGTCTGGCTTCTCAGGCTCTCTGGTTTCCAGTGTCATCATGTGATGTCTGCCTCTCTTTCTCTCTCTCTGATATGCGTACCTACCACAATATCTTCTATCATAAGACCATCACCAGAGCATAGCAAGAGGTGGTGATGTGCGCTTGAACCTCCAGAACTATAAGCCATATGAGCCTCATTTTTTATAAAGTGCCCAACTTCAGGTATTTTGTCATAACAAGAGAAAATAGAATAATATAGCTACAGCATTAATAACCATATTATTATGAGGACCCTAGCACTACTGTAATTCATCTAGTTTAGCTGCTCATCAAATATTTTCTGAGTCTCAGATTATAGCGCAAGCATGATAATAAGTAGTAATTTATTACTATGGAATGAGTTTATAAAGTATGTCTATATGAATATTATTTAAATATACATTCATCAGTGTCTTTTATCTATTTATCTACATATCTGTCATGTATATTTCTATCTGTCTAATACCTGAGATCTTTTCAGAGTATATTAGGAGATAGGAAGATACAGCTACTTAAAATATGCTATTTTGCAGTTATCTATTTATAAAACAGCAAGTCAGAAATAGAGTGAGAATATTTGAAGCAAGCATAAGGAAGACAATTATTAATTCTTCTTGGAAGGATCAGAGAAATTGTAGAAAGGAGGTTATCTTTAATCTAGGTCTTTGATGAGGACCCAGTCTTTTCTGGGTGGAAGGTTCCACTTTCTTCAGGAAGGTTTTCTCAACAAGCTGGGTGTGTTTGTAAACCTGGAGCCCAGGTCAGGGGGGATATGGTTCTATGTGCGTGAGTGGAAAAGTGGAGAGAGACCAGTTGTCTGAGAGCCTTACACCAGCAACAGCAACAACAAAAACACAGCAGTGGTATTCAGATAGTCTTTCCTTGCTCACTCTAAATAGTCTAATAACTGTTCTCTTTTTGGTAATTGGATCACCCACTTTATTTTACTGATTTAAATTTTAAAAGAAATAAAGGTGTATTACCAAAAAATGTACTTGGTAAACAAAGTACATGCAATGTATATAAATTGTGGCAGTACATACAACACCCATACAATGTATATAAACTGTGGCACATTCTCTGTAGTTTAACATTGTAATAATTTTTCATAATGTGTGTGAAATATGAGTTTGAGTGTGACTCCTGAAAGCAACCATTGCTATGTATACTATTTTGGTATTTTCTCTATTTTTAGACCTATATTGGAAGCTTCAAAATTCATTGCCATAATAGATCATAGCAAGACATAAAATTTTCTGCAGATCTCTTGTAGAAGCAAAATCACTGGATTTCTTTCATGTAATTACACACTCTTCCTCCCCATCCCCTAAGATCATAATTGCATTCTTGTCTAGGTAATGGATGGATTTGAACTAAACGCGATCACAGTGTTTGATTTTATTTTTCCTTTTTGGCACTCCTCTCCAGTGTTCAGACTACATAATAATTATAAAAAATTAAGTTGGCACAGGAACAATGGCACATACACAAAACTAGTGAGAACTGGCAACAGGAATTACAAGCTTGGCTTGTACTTTGGCATTTGCTTTTGCAACTGAGGAGGAAGTCTTCAAACAAATAGACTTTTCCAGTATTTTGAGTTTCAGGAAGGTTTACTTTAAAATTATTTTCTATTTTGAACTAAACCATGACTATTCATGACTTGAAGACCTGCTCTGGCATTTGCAGTGTCATCTTCTTTGGTCAGGACTGTTCATCGTAAAACCCGAACACTGATTTCAGCCCCAAAATTGAGCTCCACTGTATTTCAATAATTAAGATTTGTAGTTTTACTTCTCACAATATAAAGTTTTTCATTGACAATGTTTATTTGTTTCTCAAAAATAAACACATTTTTGTTCTCATCCTGGTAGTATAGATGTAGTAAGGAAGGGATACTTTCAAAATATTGGAGCATGTTTACTGTTTTTCAAATGGAAATCATCGCTATCTCTCTCAGTTTTGTGGGTTACTACAATAGCCTTTTAGCTGATTTTCTGGTTTTAGAGGTAGAAGCATTCTCCGCCTCATTCATTACACACTTCACAAACTGAATAATCATTCTAAAACACACATTGGAAGATGTCTTCTTACTGAAAATCTGCTGTTGAATCATAGAACACACATTACAGATGCATCAGCAAGGCTGCGGAGTCATGCAAGATCTGGTCCACGTACTTAATTAATCCGTTCTCTTTCTCTTCACTCAACTCACTCCTTTGTTTTTTGTGGCTGCCTTTTGTACGTAACTTTCACTTCGTGGCTTTATCCTTTTGTTCTCATATGACATATATTTTCTTCCAAAAACCTTAGTTTGATCCTTTGACCTATGGATGATGCTATTTCTTTGTACTTACCACAGTGGAAAGTATATCCCATTATATTTGCTTTTCATTGTCAATTTATACTCATTTGGCAGAAATTATGATGGCTGTATTAGTTATTTTTCAGTGTAGGAATCTTGTGACATGTAAGAAATGTGAAAAACATATCATTAGGAAACTAAAGTTTTTGTTGTCATCAAGCTGAAAAGTCTCTATCAACTTCCCTTTTAACTTCTTTGAGCGTATCTCCTTTTCCTTCACCATAAAATGGAGGTGTTTGGACGGCATAAATTCTGTACCCAAAGTGGTCTAACATTCTGACTGTATTTTATGATTAAACAAAATAATCACAAGGCTTTCCTCAATGTGAGGGTGTGATTGGTTCCAGGCCTCACATGGACACCAAAATCTTCAAATACTCAAGACCCTTACATAAAATAGTGCAAAGTCTACACATATCCTATTGGATAATTGAATTAAAGATAGAAGCATTCTCAATCTCATTCATTACCCACCTCACAACCTGCATTATCATTATAAGACACACATTTGAAGATGTCTTCTTACTGAAAATCTGCTATTGAATCATAAAACAGACATGATAGATATACTAGATTCCTTATAATACCTAAAACAATTCAAATGGCATGTAAATAATTACTTTACTATGTTGTTGGGGAATAATGACAAGAACAAGTTCATTTAGTACAGATGTAATTCTTTTTTTAAATAGTTTTTGAACTGCAGTTGGTTGAATCCATAGATATGGAACCCACAGGTAGGGTGGGTCAATTAAAATATTTTTCCCCAATATAAAATTATGTGTAAAATAAAGTGAAAAAGATGTGAAAGATCTAGTTGTGCAATGAAGTCTTAGATAAGATAAATAACAAAAATTTAAGGTATTAATCCTTATAAAACACTGAAGTCTTTATAATTTTCAAGGAAAAGGAACCAAAAATGGTAGTATTGATTGCTTTTATTTAGAGAAGTGTTCTTGGAAAAAATTGAGGATGATACTTAAAGTTATAAAATCCCTTACAGTGAGACAATAGTATGAAAAATGCTATCAGTGTCATGACTATGAGCCCTTTTTAACAGTGGAAGGGCATTAAAACTTCACAAAATGGGATTTTCCAGTTACAGAACAGCACCAGAGTGCTACTGGGTGACAAATATCTGCAAAGAGAGTTTTTCCCTAACATTTTGGGGTCAATTTCATTACACTGTACATTGTAGCTATGGACAGTGACTTGGTACTACTCATATCAGAAGCTCAGCATTTCCAAGCAATAGCAACTGTCCTGCATAGTGCAGCTTTGGAAGCAGCGTATCACCTCTGTGCATTTTCTTTTTCTGTGGTCAGTTTTAGCTTTTCAAGATCTCCTGAGTGCTGTGATATCTTTAGAGGTGAAACTTTACAAACAAGGACAGATAATGAGCGAGGATATTGATAATTCAATTTATTTGTAGGAATTTGATGTTTTAATCATTTAAGGAGTCAATATAGAAAAAAATTATAGAATATTTAAGTGGGCTGGGGATTTAGCTCAGTGGTGTAAGCACCTGCCTGGCAAGCGCAAGGTCATGAGTTTGATCCCTGGTACCATCAAAAAAAAAAAAACAAACTATTTAAACTTGGCCTTAATTATTCAATGAGATGATATCAATCAAGTGCTTAACATAAAGAGAGACACATGGTAGACACTCAATGTCATTTCTTTCAGTTCTTGTTCACAAGATGTGGCATCATTAAAATATTTATGTCTCTTCACCTCCTATTTTTCTTTATCCTTTTCCATCCAGGATTTTCCTTTCCAGAAATATGATGCAGAAACCACAAAATATTTCACTTTAAAGGGAATAAGATGTTTGAATGCATCTCTAACAAGTATGACTAGAAGTTGCAAAACAATGCAGAAAAATTGTAGCTATCAATTTCAAAGTTTCAAAAGCCTTTGTTTCTCATTTTGCTTTTCTAAATTTTCCTCACATTTTGAGATTATTTTCCATTTTCTACCAATTCCCAGTGAAATTTTTTTGAGTTCTCTACTAGGAAGAAACACTTTTGTTTTTTTCCATCCATACTTACAAAAGCTTATTTGTGCATACAGGGAGATTTTTGGTTAAACATGTTTTCAAAGTTTTGGGCCTTGGAGAAAATTTGGAGTATTTTATTCATTCTCTAACTTTAAGTGATAAGGAAACAATGCCTAAGAGGTTAGGAATTTAGTCATTTTCCATTTTTATAAGGTTTCTATGAGTTTAAATTCCAGTTGTGCTATATCGTTGCACAGCAATCTATCTCCCACTTTCCACAGCTCTATCTGGTTTGAAAGAATCTCCAAAATTACCTGTGTCTCCAGCTGACCTTGCTTGATACTGACTTGTGTGAAGTACTTCTTAATTTCTTTAGCATGAAATCTTCTCTAACTTTTTGTGCACTTATTTCCCATATCATAAATTTTCATATTATTTTGTGTATATAGATTTGTTCATTAGTTGTTATACTTCAACAACTACATTAGTGTATTCATCTTACGAGTGGTGACTCTGCCCAGAACCATTGTGCTCCATGGACCTTCTGGGTACTGTAGAGAATAATTTTTTATATGACACATTTTTCAACCTTTGATATTATGAGGAAAGTTCCCCAGAATGTGATAATAATGTGCCTAGAGCCAATTTTCTTTCTGATATGTGGTGGTTAAGCTTAATTGTGTCAACTTGATTGACTTGGGAACCACATAAGGGATTTGTAGTGCATATATCTGGAGGTGTTTGAGTCTCAGAGTCATAACTGTGGGACTGTAAATAGTCCCCAGACTCTTGCTCCATGCCACTATGTGCACCATGATATGAGCATCTTTATTCTACCACATTCTTCTGCAATGATGTTTCTGCCTTGTGCCAAATGACCATGAACTGAATGTCCACAAATTGGGATCCAAATTAAACTTCTGGTATTGCATCTCAGTGGCAAGAAAGGTGACAAATACTTGGTCCTAAAGGAAATATCAGTTGAAAAGACTTGAAAGTGAAAGGGCCTGATATAGTATCGGTAAGTGGAGGGGATGAATATATTTTTCTGGACAATACTAGTTGCAAAGTTATAAAATACAAGTTCACAACAAGAAGATGGCTTGTCATAACCGAATAAAGATAAGATAAAATTGTATCATGCCTTCAGTGTGAATACTTATTCATCAGTTTATATTCTCATTACATAATCATTATGGCCACCAGAGGAAAAAGTGGAAAAAAGGGTTACTTTAAAGCATTTATCAGTTTGTTCACTTATCCAATAAGTTCAGATAAATGAAATCTGACAGGATTCCCAAAAGGACTGTTGTTATGGTGTTGATGCTTTTGATTAGATACCACAGAAGATTATCTTCAGAAGGTGTTATTTGGATTAATTCCTAGGAATGATAGCTACCACTACAAGGTCTTTAAAAGAAAATATTGATACAGAGTATTCAGATGCAAATAGGATACTTATTTAATATTCTAAAGTTCCAGAGAATTGGGAGAATCAGCAACAAAAATTGTCTTGGAAAATTTTGTGACTATTTGAGAAATGAAAGAGATAACAGTTTTATGAGATAAACCCAAAGCAAGCTGATAGGCCTAGGACATCAATTCATTTTCTCAGAGGGCATAACTAGAGTCTTTATAAAAATTCTTATCTATTACATCACAAGACACGATTTCTAAACCTTAGGATGAGATTGCAAGATTGCTAACATTATCTCTTTAGTGACTGTAACATCTGGTAAATTGAAAAGAAAAGATAAGCTTTTTATATATCCGAAAGATACTGCCATGTCAAAAGAAAAATCTTTGATAAAGGTAGTATTAAACTACTTAAATTAATAAATCTAGTTGAAATAATGAGTAAAATATAGCTTTAAACTGAGAGATGTATTTGATGGTTTTGTGGTGAAATACTCTATATATGGAATTTTGGTAGAAACTATCTGAATATCCTAACGAAAGAAAGCTCAACTACCAACCCATAAAATTTTCTCACAACTTTAAATATGCTTACATGCAGCTTTTTAGAATGAGATAATTCCAAACAAAAACCATAGGAATTTTAAAAATTAACAATATAGGATTTTCCATTCATCTATGTACTCTCCATGAGGATCAGTGAAACGTTAGAGACGTGTGAAAGCAGAACTGAGGGATGGAGAGACTGCAGCGGTGTGGCTGTCATGGGCAAGTAAAGGCACCGACAGAAAGGGTCAGAAAAGAATGCATTTCTGCCAAGGATAGCATGCAACACATCTCACAAAGGTGCGAAAGAACCCTATTATTAAAGACAGAGCAAGTTGGGAGGAAATTGAACAGTTTTCTAAGCTAAAAATATTCTGACCCAATTTTGTTTCATGCATGGACATTTCAGAATAGAAAATTAAGAGGATTTTGAAAGGAATTATTTGCTATTTCAAGCTATTTGCTACTATAAAAATATTTTTAATGTTCATTTTTCTATCAGATGTGTTTTTAATTAGAGTGTAACAAGTGGTTTGTTACACAATTAAAAAGGGTAAAAACTGTAGCATAAGTGAAAAAATATACTTCTGAAAGTATGTCAAATCATAATTTATTGCATGTGTAATTTCTCAATAAAGTGCCTTTGCAAATAATGGTGAATTGGGAGAACATGTCTGCACTGTAATTTTTCTTTTCTTTTTTTTTTTTTTTTTTTTTGTGGCACCAGGACCGAACTCACAACCTCGTGCCTGCCAGGGCAGGTGCTTAAGGCACTGAGCCAAACTCCCGGCCCTGGTTTTTTGAGGCAGGGTCACACTATGTAGCTCAGGCCGGCCTTGCGCTCGCGTTGTAGCCCAAGCCGGCCTCGAACTCACAACGCTCCGCCTACCTCAGCCTCCCGAGTGCTGGGATTAAAGGCGTGCACCACCACGCCCAGCTCTGCACTGTAATTTAGAAAGCCCATGTTAAGAGTAAAATAGCAGGCATTTTCTCTCCATAATGCACATAATTTCATCTACAACATATCTACACTCCATTAAGAAGCTGATACCACAATAGCAGGAGCTGTATTACTTGCAGGATGTGTATTATTAACTGTTTGGAGATGATCTGTAAGGTTGTCACCTGGGGATAATAACCTGTCACAATATGGAAAAAACAAACAAACAAACAAACCTGATTCCCTATGGTGTCCTTTAAAAATTTTTCTAATGTTCTATAGGTTGGACTAGACAGACATTTTATTCCCATTTTAGTCTTAGATATTCTTGACAGTGGCTCCTACCCTTATTTTTTTTTTTTACCACAGCTGTTTTATTTTTTTTTTATTTTTCAAGATAGTACTTTTGAACAAAACAAAACAGAACAAAACCAATCACCCTTATTTTTGATTGACCTACTCAGATCCAAAGAAAACCCTTTGAGTCACCCATTAAATGGCTTTTATTTGATACCTATCTCACCTACACATACATTCAGATAGGTTTACATAAACTCAGTCCTAGCAGGATGGAGACAAGAAATGGCTGGCCAGGAGAGTACTCCATTGCGGAGGGCGCTCCCAGCAGAGGCCAAGAAGTTTTGGTGGCCTGGTCGTCTTCCCCATTATTGGTTTGGTGGCCTGGCTTCCTGCCCTATTACAGTTTGTTGTCTCAGGACCGAACCCAGACTCAGAGAATCGCACTGGCCCTGAACTGCCCGAAAGTCCCAAGACTTTGCAGTATTTTTTTAAAAAAATAATAAAGATCTCCAATACTATTCCACACTATCTTTGCCCTGTTCGGAAATGTAAGAAATTTCCAAAAAAGGTTTATTACATTGATTGAATATGAAACTTTAAAATATGTTTCTCATTTAGTGGTTGAATTCTATATACTAAACCTGATACTGATTTATAAACCTATAGTATAATGAGATATAAAGTCTTTTTCCCATGATAAATCTAAATATCAAAGCACTATGTAAAAATCTATTGAAGCGAGGAGACAAATTATAGTCACTGGGAAATTTTTACGTTTCAGTTAAGTCAGTATGGGTTTACTCATTCTAGTTTAACCATATGTACACTAGGTGTGAACAAATATTTCTTCCAGGAGAACATGCACATTTGTTATGATGAACATGACCATTGCTATCTAAGGTGTATCTGTGTAATATACACAGAGCTTTTCCAACTGTTATAACACGTGAATACCTTTGGTCGTGGAACACAGCCTAATAGTTACATGACATTGTTGATGAATGTGGCAAAATGTCATTTAATCCCAAAGTGATTAGATTATTGAAGACATTTCAATTAGTAAATAGATTTTTCTTAAGTCAAACTATTGATTTGGGAAATATGAATTCACATTTGTGTAGCACGTGAGTTGATCACAAGTGTGCTATCTCGAGATCCTCAGAGTGACTGAAAGAGTCTGTACTTTATAGATAAAGTGAAATCTCACAGGAGTCAGAAGCTTCTTAGCATTCCAGACCTCACAACGATTGGAGCCTTGAAGTCTCATCTCCTGACTCTGTCCCCTGACCTTCCCATCATGCTATGATTGATTCAGAAATTAAGAACATTTTGATGCAGTTAACACTTGCTTTAAGAAAGAGTTAATGCCAGTATATTTGGAACAAACTATGCATCTAGTTTTACAGTGAAGTAATTGAAATGCATTGTTACAGGGATACAATTTGAAGAAATGTACTTCAGCAACAATAGAACTGTTAGTGTACAGGGTATATTGAGTGATGGCACAAAAATTTATGACTATGGCTATCTCAGAACTACTAATCTAGAAGACAAATAGTATAATTTATACCCCTAAAATTATTCTACCACAGGTAGTTTTTATCTACAATTACAGTTGAACCATTTTCAGAGCAATGAGTTCTAACGTTACTAAGTGATAGTGCTGATATATTACTAAGTTACTTGAAGCTTTAAAACCATCATGTAATGAGGTACTGACACTTTAGGAATGAGAAGATTGATAAAGTACCAAACAAAAATATTTCAAGGTATTATAAGCAAATTATATCCACTGACTTTTGTGTGAACCTTAGTCCATTTTCTCTGACTTTTGCTCATTGGTGTACTATGTATGTATACTCCATAACCTTTCCCTCACAGTCAACTTCACTTCGACCAGCATTGTTAAGAATCAGTATCTGAGTGAGTTTTCATAGGATAAGACTTGCCAGTTAGTCAAAAGACCCTTGACAGTTTACTTTGCATTTTTAAGTTGACCCAAAGCTATCTTTACCCACTATACTAAATTTTGTAGAATTCATTATTCATTGGACATTTTGTATACGGAGGAAATCTTTTTTAGAAGATTACAGTAGTATTTTAAAGAATTCTGTTATCCAATAATGTTGGACTTCTTACAGAAATACATAATAATCACTTTGTTTTAAGCTAATTTTAGGATTTAAGGCCAAATAATATTGATAATGATAGATAGAGATAGGTAGGTAGGTAGATAGATAAATAGATAGATAGATAGATTCTGGTTCTAGTTGATTTTTTTCCTTTCCCCCTGTAAAGTTATATTTTTAAATGATTAGATACGTAGTACCTAGCACTGATTTATGGAGTGAAGGTTGGCAAATTATTTCCTACACAAAATCTGTCTACCTCAGTATTTTTATAAATAAACTTTTATTGGAATATAGTCACTGACTGGCTTATATATTGTTTGCACTGCTTTTTGGTATTGAACAACTGTAACCAAGATTGTATATTTGCCACAAAATAGAAAATATTGACTACATGGCCTGTTACACAAAAAGGCTGCTGACCCAGTACAGAGTATCCAGCTTGTAGTCTAACTGGTACTAGATTCTATATGAATCTTTTATTTTTATTATTTTAATAATTTCCTCTCTTTGGAAATATGACTGCTTTTCAGCAGAAAAAAACCCCTGTTTGTCTGTGAATGAATTTTCTTACAACTTGTGACTGTTTTTGCATTTTTCTTTTTTATTATTATTTTGTTTTTGAGACAAGGTCTCACTATGCAGCCCAGGCAAGTTTCAAACTTTCAGCGATTCTACTGCCTCAGCCTCCCAAGAGAGCTGGGACTACAGGGGTGTGTCACCACACCCGGGAATAGTTTTGAGTAGCTTATATTTCTTTGAAAAACATCTCAGTGATGATGGCCTGAAAGCACTTTTGAATGATAGGATTTCTGAATCTGGAACATAGTAAAGATGAATAGTTTTATGTATGTTGACTTACTTCCCTCTTAATGAGCATAGCACAACCACTTTCTGTGAACCTCATTAATAAGTGTCTTGGGAAGAAAAGACTTTTCACACTACTAAGTGAACAGATACTTGTTGCTAATATACAAATGATTCCCTATGACTAACAATTTATAAAGACATGGCAGGTGAATATGCTGGGCTAAGATCTGAGATCGCAAGCACAGTAAACAGTCTTGTTTGCAAAAGCGATGTCTAGTGTTCATGTAGATTCCCATTAGTCACATCTTCCTGGGAAACTCCTTTTCTAAGGGCCTTGGTAGAGAGGTGAGATTCAGTGACTACTTCCAATCCATGAAATGGACCAGCTGTTCTGTGTAAATCACTTGCAGTTCAGGCATTTAAAAACTAGTGTAGCACGTACCTCCTCCTTGTTCTCATCTGCCCTCCTTGGATATCTCGGATCTGGGTGTGGAGGTGGAATCCCTACAACATGAGGAAGCAGGGAGCCCGCATCGCTGGGTGAAGGCAACACCCAGATGACCCATGTGAATCTGTGTGAGCCAGTAATGAACTCTCTTCGTTTTTCTTTTTCAAGCTACTGAGTTTGTCAGACAGATATGAGAGGGCTTTAGCTCTTTAATGTAATACATTTTGTCATAGTCAATGTATTATTGGATTGTAGCTTTGTTTACACTTATCCATAGTCGTATGCTATCTTTAATGATGATTTTGAAATTTTAAAAAACTTCCTCTTTCAGTTTTAAGAATACTCATTAGGCTTGGCATCAAAAATTCAGTATAAATTCACTCTCAGACACTCTCATCTAGGCATTTTTCCACTCTGTATACCCCAGTGAGCTGAGATTGTTGAGGAGAAGAAGACAGTATAGAGCCTGTGCCTCTGTCTGTTCATGCTGCTATGACAGCATATCACAGGCTGGATCATTTATAAAGGACAAAAATGTATTCTCTTACAGTTCTGGAGGCTGTTAAGTCTAAGATCAAGTCTAGCACCTGTGAAGCGGTCTCTTGCTGGTCACCATATGCCTAGTGGAAAGCAGGAGGGTGACAGGGGTTGAGCTCACCCTTTTGCACCCACCGTGCTCCCAGTCATGTGTGGGGGTCCCCATAGACTCACTGTCTCCTGAGAACCCACCTTTTATTACAGCATGGTGCACTGTGCAAACCTCTGCTTCAGATATGAGTATTTGTATGGCTCAAGTGATTATTTTTTTTACTGAAGTGTTCAGTCAAGATTCTAGGCTTCCAATAATAGACATGGCTCTCCATAGATAGGCTTTTGAAAAATAAAAACCACTTTTTTGTCATTTAAATCAAATGATTTAAATATATCAAGAACACTTGCTATCATAGTTTCTTTGTGAAAATTTTGTGAATCAAAACAGCATTTATAAAGAGCAAAGGCCCACTATTTTATATAAATATTAATTTAAATTTTGTTATTACTAATCACAGACTGACAAAAACATCTGAGGTCATCTAATACAAAACTTTCACTTTGCAGCTGGGCACAGTAGTGCATAATGATAATCCCAGAACCCTGGGAAGCTGGGAAAGTTAGCATCTTAGTGAGACTGTTTCTCAACAATAAAAATAAGAAGGGCTCAGTATGAAGACTCTAAAATCAACCCCCAGAAACACACATGCACACACACACACACAATTTAATTTTGCAGTACATCTAACTAAAGATTGTAGAAGGAGAATTAGTTAAAATTATGCATTCAGTGAGAAACAAAACAAGGTCAAGAACTCACACACACAGATATCTAGGACAATTTTAACTCCAAAAGTGATATATTCCAGGGTTATTCATTTTGGTCAGAAACTGGACCACATAGAGGTGGAAACAATATATTGTGGTATAATGAGAAAGAAAATTTATTAGAGGGTAACATCAAAAAATATTAAATAAGGTTAATGTCAATTTTAGCAATAAATAAAAAAACTCTTTATTTCTTTATGCTTAGCAGGAAAGGAGATAAAAATGAGGTGAAAGTGTTCCTATTGAAAATTATGGGGATATTGTGCACATCAAAAAATCATTAAGGAGGCACAAACCTGGAGAAAGGTCTAGAAAAAAAGGCCCATTTGACGCCCAAATCTGTCCTGACATATTGTGGGCTCTGCAATGGAACCCAAAACAAGACAGTAGGAACATATATGAAAGCAGGGAATTCACAAGTCTGTGATTTTGAAGATTGCTTCTGTTGGCAAGAGAGACAGAGGGTAGCAAAAGGAGGCGGGTCATGGAAGGTGAAGTTTGGGCCTTAACCAATGAACTCATGGGAACTTCCATGTCATTTAAGGAATGATTTTGGACAAGCTGCGCGGCTAATCAAAGTGGGAGGGACCAGGATCAGGAGCAGCGGCTGCACTTCACCACACAGCACCTGCTCATCTGATGGGCAGACGATTCGGATGACTACAGAAGTAGCGAGTAGAAAGGCAGTGATGTCAGGAATGTTGTAAAAAGAAGAGGGCATTTGGTTATTGGTTATTCATTGACCAGGAATGAAGCAAAGAGAAAATGAATGAGGTTTTAGCAGAGCGGTTAGTAATCTATTGTTAACAGAACTGAGAATTTGTAGGAGAAAAATTAGGCTTTTGAGGGAAGGTATAATGGGATATTTATATGGATGAATAAAAACATTTGGTAAAGATTTTGATACAGATACCAATTAGGAATTTTTCATATAAGAACTCGTTTAATTAATCTTTGCCATTTAACAAACTACCTCTTATACTTATGGCTTCAGTTAAGAATATATATTCTGCTCACCATTGTTTAAGTAGGGTAGAATGTGATGGCAATAAATGAAGAATGAAGAAAAGTGACTTGAAGTTTAGGAGATGTGAGGGGAATGTGGGTGGTATATTTTCTCCTCATCTAGGTTTGTTGTTGTTGTTGTTGTTGGTTTGAAGTTGCAGCTATGTTTTCTTTCAAGGATTCCGAGCCTTTTCATACAACTAATTATATTAGCCCGTTCTGTGTTACTATAAGGAAAGAACTGAGGGTGCTGCCTTACGAAGATCAAAGGTTTATTTAGCTCTCTGTTTTGTAGGTTTATAGTCCAGAATGGGGTGGGCCCCATTAGAAAGGCCTCTGGTCAGCATAGTGGGTGGCAGCACATCATGACAGGAGCAGGTGCAGAGTGAGCAGTCACATCTGGCACTGGAACGCAGAGCAAGTTGATGAGCCCAGACTTAATTTTCTCATAGCAGTCATTGGCAAGAACTCACACAGTCCCAAAAGACCTTCTAAGAGGTCTCGCATAAACTGACTTCCTAGAGCATGATGGTCATAACTCATGGGGCTCCCACTAGGCCCAACTGCCTAAAAGTCCCACTATTACACTGGCACCCAAGAAAACAGGTCTTTAATATAGAAGTTTTGGGGTCCTTCAATATTCAAACCCTATTATGATATTATTGCAAGCAAACGTTAACATTTTAGTGAGGTCTGAAATGTTCAAACCTATTCTTGCAAACTAAGGTTGGGGAGGTAGAATGAACAGAGAAAGAGAGATCCTCAGACCATTTTTATTTTTTAATTGATTTAGTTGTACTTGGGAAACTCTTCCACGAGGTGTTGTAAAGAACCATGCTGTCCTGCCCACTGTGGCCTACGAGCAAAACAGACAGCAGATTTGGGTGTCCCACAGAGGGTGACACATACACCTGCAGTGCTCCTGTTTCCCTTGGTAGAACCTATTCCCTATGCAGTGTAGGCTGGAGAGCCACAGTCCCATGATGAAAGGTAACTGAAGTTTCTGGAGATCTTACTGGAAACTCTACATTAAATAATGAATCTCATAGAACAGCCAGGAAGTTCAGCCCTATCCAATGATCTTATCGGAACTAACTGATAATTACTGTGCGCCTAGTTTTATAAACCTACAATTTTTACTACAGTCTCAGGAGACTGAGGTAGTTCTCTCACAACATTTAGATAATTCTGACACTAAGAATTTTCTATGTCACTGTAGATTTCTGAGAAATCCTAGGGATCCTCCAATTGACTTACCTCCTACCTCGGTCTTCAAGGAAGAAACTAACAGGAGTGCATTCTTGCATATCAAAACAGTAATTTAAATCATGCAGCATTCTTCATAGCATGCAATTGGTTTCATTAATTTAGTTGAAATTTCTTGACTCATGCTAGATTGTTTAAAACAATAAAATGACTCTAAAATAATGAACTATTGAAAATGTCACTGCAGTCTCAAGAGAAATGAAGGGAGA